>VDFB02327254.1:0-69335 GCA_007258455.2 Sequoia sempervirens
TTCAAAATGGATGGTTATGGATGATGATGCAAATGATATGATTTTAAGATGCTTAGAATAACAAATATATATTATCCTAAACAACTTAAATGATGATACGATGTATGAGATGGATTAGATTGATGATGTGATATGCCATGATTATGCAAATGTATGATTTTATGAGATGCTTAGACTAACAGATCTATATTATGATGATGATAATGCAATGTATGTGAAATGATCGATGTTTCCTATTATGTATGATATGAATGATATGTGGTATGCTGGCAGTTTGTGGATGCAAGATGGATGCATGATGGATGCATTGATGATGATGATGTTAGTGTGGAAATGAGATGATGATAAGAGGATCCAACAAGTCCATGATTGATTGAGGCTTTATTAGAGATGATGATGATGATAGATGATGATGATAAATGATAAATGATGATGATTTGCTTATCAAGGATTGGGATTTTAAAAGGGCTACTTACCTTATGTTTGATTACACATGTAGATACGATGCATCAAGGTATAAAGAACCAGGATGGCGTTGTACCTAGTGCAATGGACTTTGACTCGACAAACAAATAGGAGTATTATTGTTCACACTTGACATATAGAAACCTTGCTAGGGCATACCTAACAAAGCAAGTATTTGCCAAGTTATTTTACAAGAACGTCCAACAAGCATAGCAGACAAAAGATAATGATTGTTGCCCCATTCCTATCTCTCTAAATCCTTTGTTCAGATATCATCGAGAGGTCCTTGGAATGAGAACAATAAGATAAATCAAAAGAAAAGATCAAGTATACAAACAAGCCAATGTTCTTCATGCCTTCAACCAAAGGGATTTGTTTTGATAGGATAAGAATCCAAGGTGATATCCAAAATGATGCCCATTGTCAGAATGATATATCCTAGGACATGCATTGTATAGGATGATGATGGTTTGATAAGTTGATTGATAGGCTGTTGATATAAAGTTGATTGTCATGTTTGCGAATGATCAAGAGTTTGATTTTGTTTTAATAGTTTGTTGTTTCAATTTTGATTTTACAATTGAAGCTTGCTTTTCCCGATTGCTGTGATTTTTTCTATTTGTTTTGCCAAAGGATGAAGTTGACGATCAGTTTATTATGGATGATCGATTATTGTGGATGAAAGCGAAATGGGATGGATGGATTTTTTTAAATATTTGGATGTTTTTGACGTTTTGAAATGTTTTGAGGTTGTTTTTGAGTTTTTGGATTTTTTCAAATGTTTTGATTTTTTATTTTTCAAATGTTTTTGGATTTTGTGAGATTTTATGAATGTTTTTGGAGTTTTGTGTTTTTCAAATGTTTTTGGATTTTGATGTTTTCAAATGTTTTGGATTTGATGTTTTTTGGATGTTTTGGATTTTGATGTCTCGAGGGCTAATCAAAGATGAGCCTTGCCTACATTTAAGCTCAGAGATGACGTAGTTCAGATTCCAATGTTTTTGACTTGTTTTTGGATTTTGATATGATTTGGATTTATTTGGATTTTATGATTTTTTTATGTTTTTAGATTTTTCACACGATTTTGATGATTTGGATGGATGTGTGATGATGATATCAATGCTTTGTTTGGGGATTTTGCTAAAAACCAAGCTCAGGTTGATTGATCAAATCAATGGATTGATGATGATGATAACATTGTTGAGGATACACAACAATGCAAGGATTTGATTGATCAGGATTGATGACGATAACATTGTTGAGGATGCACAACAATGCAAGGATTAATTGATCAGGATTGATGATGATAACATTGTTGAGGATGCACAACAATGCAAGGATAGATTGATCAGGATTGATGATGATAACATTGTTGAGGATGCACAACAATGCAAGGATTGATTGATCAGGATTGATAATGATAACATTGTCGAGGATACATGACAATGCAAGGATAGTGTTAAGCAACACAAGGATTGGGAAAGATATCCCCAAGATGATGATGGATTGATGATGATTTGATCAAGACTGATGATGATAACATTGTTGAGGATGCACAACAATGCAAGTGTTAAGCAACACAAGGATATCCCGAGATGATGATTTTTGGATTTGATTTGATTGATCATGATTAATGAAGTTGATTTGGAACAAAAGTTGTTTTGAATGATTGGATGTGACGTTTGAAGGGTGCGTTAGATGCAACTGATATTGATTATTTGGATCGATGTTCAATGAATATGAAGACTGATAAGGAATGTCTTCTCATCAAAATGTGCCATGGGCTAGTGATTTGGATTTTGGATCACAACTGCTTTAACCAATTTGGTTTCATGTTTGTCAATGTTTGGATCACCACATGAGTTGGAGGATATAGATCAAGATTTATTCTTAAAACAAGATGCGAACATTTTCCCCCAGTGTCTAGCAATGTATGGACTATCATGGATGGATGCTTGGATAGGTGTATGGATGGATGGATATGGTAAGCATGCAAAGGATGCCAAGGATTATCTTGTGATAAGATAAGGTGTTGTGATAAAGAATGCTCATTGGATAATGCTTCATGGCTTAGATAATGTTGGGGTAGGATAGGATCAGTGAAAACGAGCCATGTGTCAAGATGTTTACCATAAGAAAGTGTAAAATGTGCCCCTAAATTTCATCAAGATCACGATAACTTGGATGATGTATGTTGATGGATAAAGATGGATTGGATAAATGGTTTATGGATGAATGGATTTATTATGGCTGAATAGAGGGAATGTTGGCTTTATTATGGATGGGATAAGATGCTTTCACTTGAAGTGGCACACGTAGATGCTCGATTCTACACATGACACCTGTTTGTCAGGTTTTCATCATGGTCTTGCCTAAAGCACCACCATAGTGGTTTTCACTAGAGGACGATTTTTTTCTTTACTATTTTCAATCCTTTTTCTAATTTTTTTGGATTTTCATATTTTTTGATTTTTTTGATTTTTCTGAGAGATTTCAAGCTCCTGCTAAACCACAAAGTTTTGCTGATGCAGATGCCCCTGTCATAATGTGCCATTGATATCCTGCTTGAAGAAGTTGTTTTGCTAAGATACGTGCACTTGAATATAACTTTTGAGATTCCTAATCTGCTTTATTGATACTGGAGTTGACTTTGTCTTGGTGTGCACATCGCGATAGAGTGCCTTCTGAATCCTTATGACAAAGGGTCGTTGCCAATACATGGTCAATGTGAGAATTGAATATCATGCGTGGAGGCATGGATGGAGTGTGTTTAGGGATAAGAGATGGATTGGTTGACAGTTTGGAACCTTTGACTCTCCAAACTTGGAAAGATGAGCAATGATGGATGGATACGAAAGTGTGTGTGGAATTAGGACCAACTACTTGATATACTTTGTACGTCACTTGAAAAGACTACTTTTGCTTTTGTGGACATTTTTGATGGATACTTTTCCCTATTTTATTTTGCCCCATAGTATCTTTGACTGATGGAGTTTGATAGGGATAATCTTTCTTTGTATTCTTTTGTATCCATGTGTATTTGATTTTTCCATTATGCTTGTCAACTTCTTTTGCTTTGATAACATTCTTCGTACTTTGATTCAAATATTTCTTTTGACGTTGGTCCCAATTCATGGATGGGGTGATGGGTGGATGAAGATTCATGACGTGGCTGGTTGTAGTATTGGCATCAGTTTCATCATAAGGATTCTTCGTGCTCCCTATGTTGATGCTTGCATTAGACAAAGTTGCCCACAGTATGGTGGTAATAGTACCTTCATGCTTTGATTCTGCTTGTTCTAAGATGTCTTGTTCAGTAAACATGCTCTGACAAATGACTACTATAGATGACATTGTTTCAATTTGCCACTCTGCTAACCCTGGATTATCCTGTTCTATCTGACTTGTTTCCTTGAGCGGATAATGTTGGACATCCGCATACCTAATGTCCTCAGTCTAAATTCGGGATATATTTGATCCTGATGTTGACAACTCAGTTTGACTGTAGGAGTTGATAATCAACTCTTTGTGTGTAATAGAATCTTGTTCTAGCTGAAGATCATCTACGTGTCTATCCATAGAAAGCATCTCATGGGTAGATGGAGGAGTAAGTTCTATGTGGATATGATCATCTTGTGTGGATAGGAGAATATCCATTAGATCATTGTAGTATTTTGGAGATACAAATTTTTGATCTTGACTTATTTTGGGATTGCTTTCGACATGCTTTGGGTCAAGTTCCTGACATGGGTCAGTTTCAAAGGATGGATTTCCTACACAGGGTTCTTGGATATCTTCATTAGGCATTGTAAGTGGCTTAATATCTTCTTGATCTTTGAGTGGACTTGGATTAGGTGTCGAGTTGAAGATTCCTTCAATATCGACAATCATGAGGTCAAAGGATGTCAATATGTCTTGGAAAGGACCATTGCTAGACTTTGGTGAAAGACATTGATCATACTTTAGAATAAATTCTTGAGATGTGCCCTCTACCTCATTAGGTGATGTAGAGACATTTTCAACATGATCATTGGTCGATGCCTCATTGGATGAAGCGAAAATTGGTGATCCCATAATAGTGGTTTACAATTTTTGGCCAAACTGGACACTGAAATAATTTTTTTTAACCAAATCTTCACTTTCGTGCACCTATAGTGACTAAACCGTGAGGAATTTGAAGGTGATGCAAACTAGAGTTTCATAAAATTTTGTTTGTAGATTCTAAATATATTTTTTTCAAAAATTTTGGAATTATATTGCACTTCTTTTTCCATCTCCCTCAAAAACTTTTTTTTTTAGAAAACAACATTTTTAAAAAGTTACGCTCACCGTATAATGCATAAATTTTTTTCCATGAAGGATAAAATTATAATTCTTCAATTTAGATTTGTAACTTGATATCTAGTGCTTCCACTTGGTTAGATATTTTTTATTTAATATTTTTCTTTAATCAATTTTCAAAGTCAAACCAATTACAATTTAGACATAGCGCACTGTATAATGTGTAACTTTTTTTGTATGTATCAAAATTCAATTTTATTTTTTGTTGGATCAAGGACTTAAATATCTGGTGCACTCATATTTTTAATTTTTTTTTTTGATAATCTGTTATTTTTTCATATGTTCAAAATAGACAGCTTGATTTTCAGTGAAAAACCTACATTCACTAGAAATAAAAAATAAATATAATAATTTCAAATTAAATTTTATTAAAATTATAATTTTTTGGAAGCTTATAATAGGGACTACATACTTTAAAAAAAAAACTTTAAATGAATTCATTTGATTCCCCAAAAAGTAAATCAAAAGCGATTTTTTATCAGCATTTTGATAAGTGTAAAGGAGACTCTGTTATAGGTATGGTTTAAAACTAGTGGGGTTCTATCCAAGGGGGCTTGGTATAAGGTGGTTTGATCAAAGCCTCTTCAATTGGAATACTTTAAATGGAAAATTTTAAGGCTTAAATCATTATATTTTCTAAAAATATGTGATTTTAGCAAAAATTAGGATCTCCCAAAAATTGTAAACCACTATTGTGGCAGCAGTGAAATATCTTTATTGATGGATATATCTTGATTGAATTGTTTTCAACAATTGTGGTGGAGGGATTTCCAATGTCTTCAACCATAGGGTCAAATGATGTTGACATTTCTTGAATTGGATTATTGTTGGGTATTGTTGGTGGATTTTGATCATGATTGAGAAGTGACTCTTGACATATGTTCATTTGATCATTGGATGGAGTAGACACAACTTCAAGGTGCTCAGTGATGGATTGATCTTTCTCCTTGTTCTCAACAGTTGTGGTGGAGAGATTTTAAATTCTATCATTGCCCCCAATAGTGATTATCTTCTGATCAATCAGGCTTGGATGAGTTTCTTGAGTCGAACACAATCTGATGTTTTGTGTCCCTTTATTCTATGATAATCACAAAGGTGCTTCTCATTATACCCTGGCAGTTTTATGGTTGGTTCTTGATAGTTCACATAAACAGGGATTTTGATGAGATTTTCTTGTACCAATTGTTGTAGGACTGATTCGATTGGTCTCCCAAGTGGTGTGTATTTTTGCTTGTTTCCTTGTGAGATTTGCACTTTAAATTGTCCTTGTGGTGATTGATTTGGAGGTGTGGTGATTGATCTTTGAGATGTGGTGATTGGGCTTGTTGTTGATATTGTTGATCTTAGTATCTTACTTCTTGCCATTGGAGATGTTGTTCTTGATGCAATTGTGGATATAACTCAATGCTTTGATGGCATAGTTCAACCAATGGAGGAATGTATTGATTTTGGAGAGAAGATATCTCTTGGCTCAATAATTCAATTAGTTTTGCATGTGAAGCAAGTTGTTCTAGCGAAATTTGATCTTGATTTTGACTCCCTTGATTTGGCTTTTGTTCAAGCAGATTTGGAATGTACACTTGTGGTGTTTGAATGGGATCATGGACAAATCGATTTTGGACATTGTTCTGGCTTGGGATGATGTTCAGATTTGGCATGATAGGTTGAAATTGAACATTGTCTTGATTTAGGTAACTTTGATTTTGCATGGTGTTACCTTGCCTTGGAGTCGTTAACATCTTGTTTGGACTCTGAACAACATTTGTGTGATTTGCAAACATATATATCCCAAATTTCGCGGGATTCATGTTTGGTAAAGTTGTACTTGGTACATTCACATTTGGCATGCATGGATTTGGTGGGATTATGTTGGTCGTTTGAAGGCTCATGCATTGATTGTTTGGTTGATAGACTTTTAGGTTTGGACTTGGATTTAAATCTATCATCGGGAAAGGTGTTCCAAACCTCAATTTGGGCATACTCACATTTTGTGTACTATTGACATTTGTTGAAGGTAATGATCCCCTGTATAGTTCATATAGATGTGAGTGTTGAGAATCAATTGAATTTGTAAGGCTTTGATAACTTAGTTGACTTGGGTTACTCATGATGTATGGATCAAATCTATATTCCATGTTCCTCTTGTGTTTTGACCTTGTTACAAAAGTGACCTCTAAGGTTCTTAGGACCAATGATGAGATGACGAATGGGTGAATAATATGAGTGTTGAATTTTTAGGGATTTTGGATCAATGCTAGACTTAGGGTTTGATTTTGATTGGTTTGATTGGATAATGAAATTGTAAACCCTAAGATGTTGGATGTGATTTTAGGATGAACTTGTTCAAAGGAGGTGCTAATTCAACTAGAGGTATGAGAAAGGATGCATTCCCATACTCCTAACTAAACAAGGTGATTTTGATTTTGATGATTTACCCAAGTCTAGAATGATGTTTTCAAAGTTCTAAAGTTGTTTGTGGGATGAAGATGATAAATTTTTGGGATGGATGAAGTGTTTGATTTGCTCCTAAATGAACCTAGGAAGGACTTGTTTACTAGGCCAAGATAGTGAAGAACATGCCTTTCTCTAAGAGTAACTCAAAATCAAAAGACCAATGTTTGTATGAAAACCACATGACCAAAAGATGCCAAGCACATATGTGGGGTCCAATTGATTTAATCTTTGCTTAATGGATTCTTTTTACCACAAACACACTCTTGATTAGATTTTGAATCTAGATGTCTAATGTCTCAACTTTCCCCTTATCCCACAAAGTGTATTATGCGAAAACCAAGGAAATTTGAGGCAAGAGTTACCTAAAATTAACTTTAGTAGAAGCAAATTGAGATGAAATCCAAATGTTTAGATGCCTCTAAGGACACAAATCCCAAGGGCAAGCAATAACATGTGAATTTTTTCAAGGATATTTTCCTCTCCTAAATGGTTTGCAATTTTGATGATTCGTTGAATGTTGGTTTTCCAATGTTTTTGATAAAAGCACTGTGTTTTCAAACTGACTCACAAGCAATGCCACATCCTAGCTCAATTGGTACGTTTTTCTTGGTGGGCTTGCCTCATGCCCTTCGTAGTAGAAGAGATGATTTTACATGCAACCAAGGACAAAATATAAAGGTATGTTAAGAATGAATTCTTAACCTCTATATTTCAACCAAGATCGGACATGGCAAGTAACTTCTTGGAATCTAAGTTCCAATGCACCACTTTGATAAACTTTTTGGATGGACTGGATGGAAACTACAAACAAGTTTCTTAATGACACAACATCGGGGACATGGCACCTTGCGAGCGTCCAGCAAGCCACTAAAGGCTTTAATCAATCCTATTAGGGGCTCTTATATGTTTTACGGTAGTACCCCATTCTGAAAGACACTGTATGGCTAAGGCCTACATACCATGAGGACTTGTTAGTTTAGTCTTATCCATTTATATACCGGCCTGAATGAAAAACCGGTTGGAGTCACCTTCAAGTTCTCCTTTCAGATGTGTCTCTTAGGCAGGCCCCTCTAAAGGTAAACAATAGCGAGCAAGAACATCCGTAGTTCGATCGACCTTCATTTAGAAACAAAAGGAGAACACGCGCAATATACCTAACTCACACTCGCAAAGTGTTTTGTTCAATTTTAAACCCAAATCGAAGTGTGTATGGCCAATTATTTACACAACTTAATGTCACCAAAAGCCTTTTGATTCTCAAGATCGCCGTGAGGTGCGAGAGAAGCGCATACATCTTTTGATGATATTACTTTGTGTAAATAATTACAAAACAATAAAGGCACACATTCATTTTATCCTTCAAAGCAATGATTTGATTTGTTTTAAGCACCAAAGGAAAGATGAAGATTTCCTTGTTCAATTTTAGCCCAAATTGAAATCTAGTAGGTGTCTAAGTTTCAATTTTAACCCTTTGCAAATGAAAAATCAAAGTGTTATTTTTAAGCCCAAATGAAAATTAGTGTCCTAAAACGATAAGATAAACAATTTCGTGAAAAAGTGTTCAAAATAAACTCTAAAGTGTTAAAAAACACTTTAATCTTCCCCAAAACGTCATCTCCATTCTCCTCCTTTTGTTTTTTTTTTCCTTCTTTGTTTCACCTTCGCTTTCCTTTCCTTCCATGCTTTCCTTCGTACCTCTATTCCATCACAAATAAAAATTAGGCATATATTTTGCAAATTGATAAAAACATATATAAGACTTATCAATCATTAAAGAAAGAAATGGAAATAATTTGACAAAACAAATGTCAACATTATTTCAATCTGCACCTCCCTTCATATCTATGACGTAGTTGATGGTCAATAAAAAGATTTATGTTTTGATCAAAATCACATAAAAATAATAATTTAAACAAAAGGGTTTTCAAAAAATTTCTCTAAACCAATGGAGCCAATAGTTATTTCCAATAGATAATGAGATATAAAAATAAAACATTTTTCTTCCTTGCGCATGGCTAAGTTTTAGAAATAACAAGATCAACAATTGTACTTCATTAACCTTTGATAGTTTTAAAAAAAAATCAGCTTGCCTAAAGTCAAACTTCTCCACCGCACATTAGTCTTTTCTCAAAAATGCATTAAATGTTATTGCCTCTCCATGCCTTTAATTTTCAAATACACTATGTGGAAAAAAGATGGCTCAACAAACAACCTGTATGATTCATGCAGTTAGTTGATTAGATTTGGACCTAATAAAACCACAACCATGTCTCCTCTATTCAAGCCATCAATCACGTGAGAAATATAAAGAATAGAAAAATGCATTAATGCACAGCAACCAAAGGCATTTAAACTATTTGACTTAAATCTTCTAAGATATCAATCTTTTTTTTTTCTTTTGAAGGGCATCAAAATCTAGGAGTACATCATAGGTGCACTCCAATTGATGTATTTATTCTGTTTTCAGACATTGATTTCTCCAAACAACGCGTTGGTGAAGTAGATGGATCTGAATGCCTTGTTGACTTGCATCGCACCTGGCAATAACATTGATGAAGGCATCCTTCTTTACCACATAATATCTACCCTCATTTGGTGCAGCGACGCTTCAGGCATCATCATGATATGTGGATACTACGCTTTTCCAATCGCTCATTCTTGTCAAACTTATTCTTTAATATATGTGAATTCAATGAACCTCATTCGGTACCAATCAGAAATAGCTTTCATAAATGTTTTATGTATCTGGTCAATCACTTACACCTACACATTTCTAGGTTACTTTAATTGAAGGTTTTTGAAAATAATAAAAAAAAAGATTTTACCAGATTTGTCAGGGAGATACACTCATCTACTAACAAAAAAAAAAGAGTAATGTTTTCTAGTATGTAGACATAATTGGCAGGAATGAAGCCAAAAAATCTTTAAACCTTTGCTAGCATCCTCGCTGTCGGCGCGTGATAGCAGGTCCTTTGACTAGCGTCCTCCCACTCCAATGTGCGCAAAGCAGGAATGCAAGTAATATGTGGTCGCTGTTGATATTGCTACTATGTTTGGCAAAGAATCCTCAAATCTGCGCTTGTAAGATGGTTCTTTCTCTTCTGCAGAGTGGATCCATGTTTCTGTAAGTGATAAAAAATAAAGAATGATATCTTTAGATTGATTCTGGTAATAAGAAGCGTAGTTACTATCTGATTGCAAAAGGGAATTTATATGGCACTAGTTATTACTAGAACCGGTATTGGCGCATCCAAAAAATGATGGCTCTAGTTGGGTCTGTATGCATTCTAATTGAGTTGAGAAAAAAAAAATATATATATATATAACCGCACATGAAGTTCATTCATCTTGACACGCATATACTCTAGATAAAAGCAAAAATCCTCGAACTCTAATACCTATGGAAAATATAAAAATATTCATGCACCTAGCAATAATAGATCAGAAAAGACTGTTATTTTGTTGTATGTAGTGTGGCCATAACTGAACATGGCTATACATGCATTCTCAATCCAGACATCATATCCAGAGTCGTTCATGCTGCAACAAGACAAGTTGGATAAACATGTTGTTGCCTATTGAATGAAAGTAACAAAATAACAAGCTCGAGTTTGATTTTCAAACAAAAAATAAAAATGGTGTCTTTGAAATACAAAAAAAATTGATAGCTTGCCTATAACAATGATATCACCAAGATTAAAGACAAATAAAAATTAAACACTAAGATTCGGCCCTCCTTCTAGCGCCAGAATGTAGAACCTTAAATCTGCACTAGCTCAAAAACAAAAACCCTTAGTATTGTTAGTAAACCAAAGAAAACAAAAGATCCCCTATAAGATTCATCTAATCACAAGAATAATGCCAAAGAAACAAGCAAAAAATAGAAAAGCATTATTCTAATAATCAAACTAGCATCTTATAGTGGATTGGTGCTTCTATGGAAAGAAGACCTTTCCCAATCCTTGATTAAGCTCCATGATATGATATGTTGATGATCAAGATGATGGATGGGAAAAATCAGTTCTCTAATGAAGAGTGACTTTGCATAAGCTTTTTTTGGATCCTTTGTTGAAGAATGATGCCTCTATTTAAAGATTTTCTTGATGAGAAATTGGCCAAATGGATGAATGTGGGACTAAAGATCCACCAATGAGAAGAGGCCACTTGTCAAGTGGTGAGTGGTTGATGCATGTGCAAGATTTGGGAAATGTGCCCATGAGAGGGAACTTCAAATTCAAATTTGGGCAATAAATTTTGAGAGGGGGACAAGAAAATGAGAAATAAATGCAATGTTGGAGGGACAAATCAACTTGTCATATTTTTTCAAAGTTGAGGGAATATTCCCCATAAATGCTATGTTGAGTGAAAATGATGATTTTAATAAATCAATAAATTGATTTATTTATGCAAGTGGCATAATCTAGAGAATGCAAGTGGGTAAGATTAGCATTTGATCATTGTTAGGTTAGCTTAATGATGATTAGGTGAGTTTGACTTTCATGACTTAAATATTTGATTTATTTAAATCAGAAAAGGAGAAATATGAATTGGATTTAATTAAATAGATGTTTGATTTATTTAATTAAAGGGATGATGATAGGATCAAGTTTGATTTATTTGATTTAAGCTGATGACTTTAGGAGATTGATAAATAAACTTGATTTATTTGTTGAGTGGAATATGATTATGACCTATTCGAATGCATGATGTCAATTTCACATGTCTATAGAATTTAACAAAAAATCTATGATTGACATAGATATAATGAATATATAAATAAACTACATAATACTCAAGACAAGTTTCTTAGATTAAATTAAGTGAACAACCTTCCATCATTATATTTTGAATAGTGACAACTACCCCTTTGGTATATTAATGGGACAACCCATCATACCCAATGCAATCACAAATGGAAGATCTACTGAAATACTATTTATCCATGCAACCTGACATAAACATCTACCCAAAGAAATTTTAGAAAGTTGCATTTTAATTCATCTACAATCATTACATCAAGATTCAAGGCTTCAAAATCAAGTCCATTCATCCTTACAATTTTAATACAATCAAATCAAATACAACAAATCTCACCACTAGCTACCAAATTCACAAACACCTCATCCTTAACTTACATATAAAATTTGGATCTATTTTGCAACATAGGTGTTATTTCTAGTATTTTGTCTTCTTTCCATTCTTCTTATAATGTCCCTTCAAAATATTCATATAATAATTTGATGTTCCTTTGTACTTCCAATATTTGACCTCAACCTTTGGCTACTTATATTCAATCCTTGATCTAACATCTTGCTTTGATCCTCAAATTTTTCCCTAGTAACCTAACCCTCCAAATTCAGAGTCAATCCCCATTATTTATATAGGCAATTCCCAAAGGAAAACCTATTGCATATCTCAAGAAAAGCCATCAACTACATAATCCAATGCATATAAGGATAAACCTATAATGCATTTACAATTTACAACTCTTACATCACCCAAGACATGAGAAATCATTAAATTCTTTGGTTCCTAGAAATAGGTCTTTACTAAAAATCAATTAATGGGGTCAAACAATTAAACATATACACTTGCACCTCCAAAATGATTCCATTTGGCTTCTTTACCATAAATTATGAGATTTATCATTTTTTCCATTAAGTTAAGGCAAACTACATTGATTCAAATATTTTAAATCTCATGCCAATTTTGGTCATCAAGAATAAGCCAACAATGACTACCATTTTATCAAAAAGCCTTTATAACATGAAAGCATGCTCAAGTGTTGCCACACAAGCTCACAAATACATTAAACTCCATCTTCAAGTGCAATAAAAAGAACTCCACCAAAAGGATTCGCGTTCTTGCAACACAATCTTCAAGGTTAAAGAAAAGATAATATGAAAATGTCATATCCAACCTACCAATAGAAATCCTTAAATATGTAAAACACTAAGAAAATACAAATAATATTTTTGGGTGATGCAATATTACTTGACCCCCTAGGATTCTCTTGCATTAGATACCCCAAGTAAGATATTTGTGAGTCTAGTACTGAAAAATAAGGATCAAATGGCAATACCTTATTTAGGTTAGAATAGGGTACCCTTAACACATGAATAAGACTATAGATGACAAAAACAAAATGGCACACTCTTTTTCACCTCTTTCAACTCCAAAGCTAAGAACTAGAAAAATCATTATTCACTAATCACTCGTTCTCTTGTATTCTCCCCTTTTCAAAGTATTTATTAGAGTTGCACTTCCAATCCTAGTTGTGTATTCAACTATATATGCATATATATATATATATATATTTTATTCATTGAATTCCTCCAAATATATTTCCATGTCATCTTCTTATAACATGCTCTTTTTTACCATTATGTCGTCATTTTTGGGTAACCAACCAAATATAATTTTATCAATAAACTCTACATATTAACCCCTCTCTCATTTTTATAATACATATTAGTTATTATCAACATTGTTGGTAGAATCATATCACAATAGACATTTGATGGATCAAGTTGAAAATCATATGGGTGGCTTGATCTTATCATCTATTGGGTTGAAATCCCAAATTAGTATCCCAATACAAACCTACACTAAAAATTTAAAATGGCACCATAAGTTAATTCCATGACAAGGATTGTACACTTGACAATAAGTAGAGAAGACATAAAGCTAACACATAGAACTAGAAGAAGAACAATGTAGAAACAATATGAATCTAGAGAAATCCATGACATGTGCTAGGAATACATCCTTATGCCTTCTAAAGCTATGTAGCAAAGGAAACATAACTCACATGTAACATATAATAATATAATAGAATAGGGAGAGATAGATGTAATACAAGAGTATGTATGAATATCTATGCACATGATAATATAAGAACATATAACATGTATCAACATTGTATAATATATATATTGTATATGAGCTTGAAGAAATTTATATGCTCTTAATTTATGATGCTTATGGGTATATATGTATGTATTTACTTTAATGTGGTCACTCCAAGGTACACCACTAAGAATGCCACATATTTAGTCTCCAATATGGGATTTATGTCAACAAATATACTCTTTATAATAGCTTCCAATATTATCTCAAACAAAAACTTTCCATTCTACTATTCTTTGTTTAACTTTTCAAACAACACTTTTATTCTCTACAACCATTTATCACCTTCAACTTTGTGTTGTATAAATCAAACTAATTCAACCCCATTATTATCTTCCTCTTCTAACAAATCTAATCCTTGAAGTTCAACATTAATAATCTCAAATATTGATTTTCAATCAATTCCACATATAAATTTACATCTACCTTCGTAATCATAAAATAAAAAATAAAAAATCCACCTCTAATCTAACAATTATAATTTATAAGTTTCCTCTTTACCCTTCCTTTAAAAATTTACATTTATTTATTTGTCTTCATTTATATTTGTTAGAACATCATTTCCTGCATTCCTTGTTGATATTCTCTCCTACTGTACAACTTCTCCAAATATTTTCAACTAATACTCATACTTCAACTAATACTCCTACTTCTACATCTAAATGTTGCATCCCATATGCACTTATCATAATTTCAACTAAACCTCTACTTTTCCATCTTTCCTTTAACTACAACTCCTATATTTCCTTTGTATCCTTCTAATATCATTTATCTAAAAAAGAATTTAGTATGACAACCTTTTCTAGCTTCTATATCCTCATATCTTTTAATATGACGTGGAATATTATCTACCTTCACCTATGGGTCATCTTTATCTTGTATTCTATCATAACTCCTTTAAATTGTACAGCTTTTTTTAAACCACTATCTTCTTCCTCTCTATTCATTTTTCATTCCCCCTATTGTATCTTTCATTTTATTGTATGCCTCTAGAAGAAAATGATACATAGATCTTCTATTGTCTGGATGCTATTATGCTCATTTCTATTTGAATACCATCACACAATCCATTAATACATTGCACTACTTTCATGTCATTGTCATATCCAATTACAAGAAAAATAATAAAATTCTTGTTGTAATATCTCATTTTGAGACATTTAATGATGCTTTGACTTATTATTACCCATCCTATTATAATTTGGGTGTGCGTTTCTGCTACCCAATTGGATATTCTATATATAATTAACATTGATTACTCAATAAATTCTTAAGTGTGGTAATTATTATTGAGTAATGTTTTTGTAGGTAACAACCTCAATAAAATTAAAATTAAAAATGTTTAGGTCACTTTCTAATCACCAAGGTCTCATGATAATTAAATATTATTATTCAACACTTCCTAATAACCAAGGTCTCATGATAATTGAATATTATTATTCAACACTTTCTAATCACCAAGATCTCATGAGGGAAACGTGAGAGCATACAGATAGATAATGAAGTACATCATTTAAATAAATAATAATTTTTAAAATATACAATAATAGATTGCATGAATAATATAAATATGTCAAAATATCATCAAATGGATAACATATAAATATGAATCAAAATGCTATTATAATATGTTGTTCTAAATACATATACTTGTTGAAAAAAAATATTTTGGGACAATACAACCTTTGAATGAGATTGTATTTAGGAGACCAAATGGGTTTCATCCTCTAATCTTTAAACCTAAGGGTTTTGAATCCTCAAATTGATTTTTGAATACAATACTCAAGCTAAGAAAAAAATTATATAAAAAATGGTAGGTCCATGGAAGCTTAACAAGATCCTTAATAAATAGCACCAATAAGGCACAAATTCGAATACCCCATTTTCCCTCTCTCAAATAATAATTAATATATTAGCAATATTCTCTCCTAAGAATAGACCTCACTTTGTCATGAATGACAACTTGTAGCTCTACATTAATGAGTTGTCATAGAATCTATCATGATGAACATTCCAATTGTCTCAAGGGGTTTCAACAACCTTTTAAGGAATCAACACCTCCATATGCATGAAAAATTATTTTGCTTATTATTATTTTGTTGGTTTCTTCTATTTTCCCAAACCATGTCCCCTTTATTACTAATATTTTAATTTCTTTATCGATAAAATTAAGTATAGGGCCCACATGGGATAATTAATTAAAAAGGGACATTACAAGTCCACCCTACCCAAAATTTCTTTCCCACAAGCAATGCATAATTGGGTGCTCAAGAATCTATGATCCCTCCCATCTAGCAGCGTTTCTAATAAGTTTGTCTAATGAACTAAGTATTATGTGGTTTTTATGTTCCTCAATTTATTTTCTCACATATAATTGATAGCATTTGGCACAAGTACAAGTTTTCCTTCATCATCTAAGGGCATGAAGTTATATGTTGGTATAATAATTTTCCAACTGCCCTTTTGAGGCAAGACACATGGAAAACATTATGAATCTTACTATTGTTAGCAACTCCAATTCATAAGCCACCTCACCAAATTTTCTCATAATTTTGTAGGGTCCATAGAAGTGAAGTTTGAGATTTTCAACCATAATCTAAATAATGGAGGTATACCTACAAGGGTATAGGCATAGAAAACCAATTTCCCCAACTGCAAATTTCCTCCCAATGCAATGTTAATCTACTTGAAAATTATCTTAATTTTCAACTCATTTTAGGTTATCCTTGAGTGATCTCAAAATATATTGGCTAGATGTTTTACCAAGTCACTAGTTGTTGGTACCCTATTGTCAATAAAAAATAAATATACACAATTTAGTGCATCATATCCATATAAAGCCATCAAACATTTCATATAAATGGACATGCGATGAGTGGTTTTGTATCAATGTTGTCCAAGGTACAACTATTTAAACCATGTTGCCTACTAGTTTGTGACATGATTCCTTAAATACCCTTCAACCCACTTGTGCTATATTTGTCTATCCATTTGTTTGTGGGTTATAAATGGTACTAGGAGAGATTGAAATACTAGTAAGATGAAATATCTCCTACTAGAATGAGTAAATGAACCTGCTATCCTTGTCAAATTAACAATACTCCTAGGAAAACCATGTAAGCTAAATACTTCCCTACAAAATAAATTAGCCACATAGTGTGTTCTAAATTATATGAGAATGGTAAATAAGTGTGTATATGTAGTTAAACTATCCACTACAACATAAGTACATTTCTTGTCACTAAAATTTACTAAGTTTGTTATAAAATCCATGGATATACTTTCCCACTTTTTATTGGGGATGAGAAAAAACTATAACAAATCTACAAGAAAGATATGTTATTCTTTATTTTGCTAGAAATATGTGTAGTACTTGAAATGTTTGAATACATAATATTTAAGGCCCAAGTCCAATAGAATATTTCCCTTGTCTTCCTATATTTTTTGTAGAATATAGGTTGTCTAGTCATAGGTGCATCAAGTAATGCTTTCAAAATATTTTATTTTATCTTAGATTAAGGTACTAAGAAGATTATGTCCTTATATAGAAAGATACTTTGTATTGTCACATACCTATCATCTTTCACACTTCCCTTTAATATGTTATTAGTAAACATGTTTTTAGCATATTCTACCCTTATATAAAACTTCTAATCACCAAAAATAACAAAAACAAAATAGAGAGTGGGAATTATAGAAATGGTATCAATAACTACATTTTTTTACCCTTCATATATTCTACATCAAATTTAAAAACTTGGATTTTACTTACCCTTTTTTTTGCATGTCATTCAATTCTTGTTGACCCAAGAAGAACTTTAATCTATTGTGGTCTATTTTTACCAAATCTACCACAACCCAAATCATGTCTCAAATTTACCAAAACAATCATAATGACAAGCATATCCATTTCATAACTAAAAAATACCCTTTCCAAGTCTTCCAACTTCCTACCCTTAGAATGTTATTGGGTGTCCCTTTTACATTATAAATGCTCCAACCCTCTCTTAAATGAACTTTACATTATACTAAAGGGTCATGAGAATTTTGGTATGACAAGTGTAAGACATGAGTTGATTACCTCCTTAAGCTTATAATTAGCTTCCTATGCTATATTTTTCCATACAAAATTTTATTTCTTGATCATGTTGGTTAAGGGTGTTACTAGTTGTGAAAAACCTATAACAAACCTTCTATAGTAGCTACATAGGCCAACGAATCTTCTAGATACTATATTAATGTGGTAGGGGAGGTGAATCCAAAATATCATGATCTTACATTGATCCACTTGTACACCTTGAGCACTAATAAGATGAACCAAATATAAAATCTATGTGAACCCAAAATCACACTTAGAGGTTATTTTACAAATAAAGCATTTTTCTATAGAATTACAAGGAGTATATCTAGATTCCTTAGTTTATCTTCCCATGTCTTTCTATATATCAAAATATCATCAAAAAATACTATTTTTTTTCCTCAATTGACCACTAAATACCTAATTCATCATGGATTTCCAAGTGATTGGTGTATTAATCAAACTAAATAACCTGAACAAAAATTCAAAGTATCCATAATCACATCTAAAATTAATTTTATGCACATCCTCCTCGTGGATAGATATTTTATGGTAGCTCAATCTCAAATCAATATTTAAGAAATAAAATGCTTGATGTAACTCATCAATGATCTCATTAGGAATTAGATATCTATTTTTAGGTTCTTCTTGTTCAAGGCTTTATAATGAATTCACATTCTCACAATGCTATCCTTTTTCTTCACAAAGTCCACAAATAAATTAAAACAGATAGAACTTAGTTGAATTTGACTCGTCTCCAAAAAAAATTTATGAATTTTTTTTATTTCTTCTTTGTACATATAAATATGGTGGTAAGGGGTATTCATGATAGAATTAAATCCTAGTTCAAACTCTATGACGTGTTGGAATCCCCTATCCAATGATAAACTTAGCAAAAAATCACTAATTCAAAGGTGAGTTAGTAGGAATTCCTTATATCACCAAGTAGTCAAGGTTGCCCAAGAAACTTTTCCCTTACAAAATATCCTCTCCATCCTCTTAATTTCTAGTGCTTGCAATGATCCATAAAAATGCCTCTAAGAACCACATATTTTCCTTTTGATTCAAAATTTGATTTCTTACTTATAATTCTATAAAAAATATCAAAGGAAATATAACCATTGTATTCTACAAGGTGTGCAAGTTTCTCCCAATCACACAACATAAAATCATCACATACCTTATGATCGTCGAGGGATAATTTGAGTTGTTGGATTGTCTTGGTGCATGGAATAGTGAATGTACTGATAATAATGTCATTAAATTTCATGAAGTATTTAACTTCCAATACTCTCTTAACAATCATGCCCCACTATGCGCTCTAATTTTCATTTTTTTTAGTACATTGGTCCATCAGCCTATCTTGTGGGGGGTACCAACAACCTCCCACATCGAATATTATTGTTTTTGGAGGTAGAATCCTAAGAGAATCTTCCAATATTTCCTTTGGCAGGGGCCTACAGTCGTCTCCCTCTTCTCCGGCCTATGACCTAGATTTTTTTTATATTAGAGGAGGACCCTACCTCATATATGGACAAGCAAGTGGGTGGCTATTCTCCTGGTATGGTCAAAGTGAAGCATGTTGTTGTTGTTGTTGAAAATTGAGGTGTTTATGTAGCTTAATACTTTATAAAAACTATTATAATTGTTGATCTAAATATGCTTTTCCTTTGTTACAATTTTTTTTGTGGGTGATTATCTGATTAATCCATTTTACTGTTTGTAGAATGTAGACAGAAGTTGATAGAAGAAGTAGACATGATATTAGAAAGATTACACAAGCATGTACTGTGGAGAAACCCTTTTGGGAAAAAACTCCACCAAGAATTATTCTATTATTCAATCTCTGAAGTAGATTACAATAGCTCCAATTCTTGCTTGAGAATGCTTCTTTTTCCTTCACCAAATCTTCTTCACACCTGCAATAAAAACTAATAATCACTCTCTTCAACTTGCTTGAGATATATAGGCTTTAATCAACTTTTTAAACTCAACATGAGTTACAATTACAATGCTCAAGCCCTATCCCTAAAAGGTATGGCTATCTCATGCAAATAGAGTTATGTCATGAAGAACAATGTTAAATCCTCATCTTCATGCATTTGGGCGTCCCAAACTGAAGTAGCAACTCAACCTCTATTCTGCAAATATCTTCAAGGTTTCATCCTAAAATTGGGCACCCAAGAGTGGGCCCACGTATCTTAGCTTTCTGAAATATCTTACCATGCAAAGGAGTTAATTCCAAGAAGCCAACTTGGGCGCCCAAGTTGGGTCCAATTCATTTCCTGTTAACTAAAACATTTCTCAATACCATTCATGCAAGAATGGTCATCCCTTGTTAACTGAAGGAAGTCACATGTTATCTGTCATGAAACTCAAGTCATTAGTCATGCATTCCAAGTTAACTAAAGTCAACTAGCATTCAACTAAAACTAATTGAAGATAACTGAACCATAACTGAACTGAATTGAACTGAACTAAATTGAACTGAACTGAGCTAAACTGATTCTGAACCAAACTAAACTAAATTGAACTGATATGAATTGAACTGAACTAAACTTCATGCATGCAAACATCAAACCCTAACTCCTAGGATCTTTACATGAATTAAGAAGTGTTATCTCTTACTCCAAATAGTTAACTGAACTCAAGGTGAGTGTCACCTACCATGTGGGCGCCCCATGTGCCCCTATTATTTAGGAACTCATAATGGATGTCCTCACATGCTCCTAACATTTAGAATTAATTACAAATGTCAATTAACATGATTATTTCACCAAATATTAATCTCTTTCTAATCAAACTTTCCAAGGACTTAGGAGGGTAAGTGCATGGATCTGTGACACAATTTTGGCTCTTAAGATGCCACTTTTTTTTTGAAATCAGCAAAATCTGATTTGCACGAGAAATTGAAGATAGTTACACTCAAAATTTCAAGATGCAGCAAGAACAAAAGTTGAAGTGCTCTAAGTCTAGTTTCTAAGCTAGTTATTTTTTTTAAATTAATGATGATTAAGGGTCTCAAAAAGGGGGGGGCCAAAACAGGTCCCTTTTTTTTATCAAAAAAATAGCATAGCGCCTGAGGGCTCCCCCCTTTTTGATTAACTTTTTTTTAGAATTTCAAAAATCCCAAAGGTGAGAAATTAGCTAACACTATGTAGTTTATCCTCGTTCTTTTGGATAATTTTTTTAATGAATATATAATATTTTATGAATATTCAAAGTGGACACATCCTGAAAAGCTGAAATTTAAGCATGCTCCCCCCTAATTTTTTTGAAAACTAATCAAAAATTGATTTTTTTTTCATCATGTGTAGAATGGATTCTAGTTTCAAAAAATTTAATTTGTTTCACATTTCGATAAACAAGTAAAAATCTATCCTAAAACTAGCACATGTTATTTTTTGACCAAAAACGAAGGCATTTACAATAGAAGCCATAGATCAAAACCTTAACTAAATCAAAATGAAAAAAGAATTATATATTTAGATAGCTAAGAGAGAGGTCAATGCTATCACGATTTTTTTATAAACTTGCATTGAAAGATGTGCAAATGAGATGGGGAGCACAGACAAAAATATGAGGAAATTTAGCAAATCCTGTCAATTAACACGTCCAAAGCAGTCCATTTGGTGCTCTCCAAATGACTTGCTTTGAAAAAAACTTGAATTTCTCCTCTCTTTGGTCGACAACTTTGATAATGCTTAGAGTGCACAATTTATGATCGTAGATGGATAGTTGAGGTTTTACCTTTCATATGCTCTCTAACTCATTACCCTAACTGGGTAACTCTTTATCTAGGCTCTGAAGTCTCTCTCTCTCAGGTCTCACTCGCGACCTAGAATACTCTCTCTCAGTCCAATCCCCTCTCTCAGGTCTCTTTCCCTCCCACCTAAGTACCTAAATAAATATATCTCACTCCAACCCCCTTTCTCACTCTCCCTCTCTCTCTCCCCCTTTGGTCTTTTTGTCTCACTCCCTCTCCCTCTCTTAGATTGTTATCTTTCTATCTCTGTATCTCTCTCTCAAGTCTCTCCCTCCTACCCCCTCTCCCTCTCTTAGGTCTCTCACTCACTCCTTCTATCTCTCTCCCACTCCCTCTCTCTCACTCTCTCTATCTCTCCCCTGTCTCTCTCTCACTCTCTCTTAGGTACATCTCTATTGCCACCTCTCTCTCACATAGACACACTCATCTCTCTCCCACTCTATCTCTCACTCCTCTATCTCTCTCCACTCTCTCTCCCTCTCCCAGGTCTCTCCTCCCACCCCTTCCCCCTCTCTCTCTCTCTCCTCCCTCCACCCCATCTCCCTTTGTCTCTCTCTCTCTCAAGTATCTCGTCCTACCCCTCCCCTCTCTCTCTTTGTCAAGTCTCCTCCTCCTACCCCATCTCCCTCTCACAGTCACTCCCTCTCTTTGTCAAGTCTCCCCCTCCTACCCCATCTTCCTCTCATAGTCACTCCCTCTATCTCTCTTCCAATCCCTCCCTCTCTCCCTCCCTCTATCTCTCTCCCTCTCCCTGCCCCTCTCTCTCAAGTATCTCCCTCCCACAACCTCTCCCTCTCTCTCAAGTTTGTCTCTCTCTCACACCCTATATCTCTCTCCCACTCTCTCCCTCTCCCTCTCTCTCAAGTCTCTCCCTCCCACCCCTCTATATCTCTCCCTTTGTTATGCCTCTCTTTGTCTCTCTCACTCACTCCCTCTATCTCTCTCCCACACCACCTCTCTCCCCTCTCTCGGGTATCTCCTCCACCCCTCCCTCTCTCTCTCTCTCCCTCTCTCAGGTATCTCCTCCACCCCCTCTCTCTCTCTCACTCCCTCCATCTCTCTCCCATCCCTCTATCCCTCCTACTCACTCTCCCCCTAAGGGCTTAGGGTTTAGGGATTACTGTTTATAGTTTAAGGGTAGAGGGTGCAAGGTTGAGGGTTGAGTGTTGTTGAGGAGTTGAGGTTTTAGATTATTCAGTTTGAGTTTTATGGTTTATAGTTTTATGGTTTTAGGGTAGAGGTGAGGTAGAGGTTAAGAAATAGAGGTAGAGGAGTTTAGAGTTCTTTAAGGTTTCCAGGTAGGGTTGAGGTTTGAGGGTTTAGGGTTTAAGAGTTGAGGGTAGATGGTAGATGTTTTAGGGTTTAGGGATTACAGTTTATGATTTAAGGGTAGAGGGTGTAGGGTTGAGAGAGAGAGAGAGAGGAGGGGTTTGAGGGTAGAGGGTAGAGGGTTTAGGGTTTTAGGGTTTTAGAGTTTAAGGTTTAGGGTTTACGGTTTAAAGGCAAAGGGTAGAGGGTTTAGAGTTTAAAGGTTTAAGGGTTTAAGAATTTGAGAGAATTTAGGGTTCACAGCAGGGTGGCATTTAGGGTTTAAGGGTTGAGGGCTGAAGGTAGAGGGTAGAGGGTAGAGGGTTGATGGTTGAGGGTTAAGGGTAGATTGTAGAGGGTTTAAGGGTTTAGGGTATAGGGTTTAAGGGTTTAGGTTTTAGGGTTTAAGCGTTGAGGGTTTAGGGTAGAGGGTAGATGGTTGAGGGTAGAGGATAGAAGGTAGAGGGTGAAGGGTTGAGAGAGAGAGGGGGGGTTGATGGTTTAATAGTTTTAGGGTTTATGGTTTACGGTTTAAGGGTTGAGGGTGTAGGGTCGAGAGAGAGAGGGGGTTGAAGGTTTAGAGAGAGAGAGAGACAAAGAGAGTGAGATGGTTAAGGGTTTTAGGGTAGAGGGTAGAGTGTAGAGGGTGTAAGGTTGAGAGAGAGAAGGGGGGTTGTGGGTTTTAGGGTTTACAGTTTAATGGTAGAGGGTGTAGGGTTGAGAGAGAGAGAATGGGGTTGAGGGTTTAAGGGTTGAGGGTTGAGGGTAGAGGGTAGAGGGTAGAGAGAGATATAGAGGGTTGAGGGTAGAGGGTTTAGGGGTTTTAGGGTTTCCCCAGGTTTTAGGGTAGAGGTTGAGAGTTTGAGGTTTTAGGATTTAGGGTTGAGGTAGAGGAGGTTGAGGTTTTAGGGTTTGGGGTTGAGGTAGAGGTAAAAGTTTTTAGGGTTTAAGAGTTGAGGTAGGGAGTAGAGGTAGAGGTTTATAGTTTAGGGTTTAAGAGTTTGAGGTAGAGGTAGAGGTTTGGGGTTTAAGGTTTTAAGGAGGTAGAGGGTTGAGTTTGAGGGTTTAGGTTTAAGTTGAGGGAAGAGACAGAGTTTTAAGTTTAGGTTAGGAATTAAGGAGTTAGGGTAGAGGATTAGGATTTGAGTTATAGTTTTATAGTTTAAGGAGTGAAGGGTGTAGGGTTGAAGAGAGAGGAGGAGTTTGAGGATAGAGGTAGAGGGTTTAGGGTTTTGGGAGTTTGATTTAAGGTAGGAGTAGAGAATTGCTTAGATGGTAGAGAGGTAGAGAGTTTAGGGTTTAGGGTTTAAGTAGAGGGTTGAGGGTTTAGGGTTAAGGTTTAAGGGTTGAGAGTTAGGGTAGATGGGTTTAGAGGTATAGGGTTTATGGTTTAAGCGTTGAGGGTTTAGGGTAGAGGGTCGAGGGTAGAGGGTAGAGGGTAGAAGATAGAGGGTGAAGGGTTGAGAGAGAGAGTTGAGGGTTATAGGGTTGAGGTTTTAGGGTTTACAGTTATAGTTTATAGGTAGAGGGTAGACAAATCTATTTCACTCCAACCCATCTCCCATTGTGAGGTCTTTCCCCCCACCCTAATTGGATAACTCTCTATCCCTCTCAAGTCTCTATCACTCTCAGGTCTTAGTCCCTACCACGCTACTAGGACTCATCTCTCTCACTCATATCCCCTCTCCCTCTATCTCAAGTCTCACTCCCTTCCTATTGAGAGAGAGAAAGCATTTCAAAGCACCATAGTTGGCACTCACCAAATTTGGTGAGCGCCAAATGTGTTTTTACCTTGAAACGGAAAAATAGGAGTTCACCCCATGATTCTGACCCACATGCTTCTGCTTTTGTCTGGTTCATCGCTTAATCTGACAGAGAAACACCTTTTTTACGCAGTTGACTCCCTGTTGTACCAATCTATGCTTGATCCATCACCTTTTTGCCACCAATTTCCATGCACACAACGTAGATGAAGACATTTTGAAGTTTCTTCATCATTTTACATTATCTCAGGTATTATATTCATTTTTGGTAATATTCAAATGTTTATATTTAGTATGTTTGTTTATTTTTGAAAATAATCTAAATTCCTATAATGATTTTATTAATCATAACAATTGGACATAGAATTCAACATTGAATTAGATGAGAGTTGCATAAAAAAGTTTAATTTTTATGACTTTGAAGAAAAAAATGAAAACCATGACATAATTTAGATTAATTCATGTTTAAACTTATATAAACGACATCATCTTAACAAAAATTTTCTTATGAATTCTATTTGCATTGCTTATAGTAGTCCATTTCCAACATGCTTAGATAAACAAATTCAACTTAACACAAGTTTTTTTGTTTTGTTTTGACAATTTATAGACCATTCATTTGATGATTTTATTAATCTTCATTGTTACACATAGAATTGAACATTAAATTCATTATTACTGATGGTTGTGGGAAAACTTTTATTTTCAACTAATTTGGAAAACCTAAGAGCTTTCATCAATGTTAATGTGCAAGTTTCTATTTTAATTTTTTTGTGCCATAAAGAATTCACCTTCATCATGTGCTTAGATAATTTCAAGTGACTCAAGACATATTTGGTTTAATGCAAGTTTTCATTCATTCATACCATTTACTTTTCTTCCTTGGTAGATTTATGTATTAAAAATGTTGTAGCATATAGACATGTTTGATAATTTCAAACAACTCACTGCCATCTTTCATAAAATGCTTTGGTGTGTTCAATAAAATGCAATATAATCAGCATTATCAATATATTTCATAAAATGCATTACTTACTTTTGTTCTATGTGTGATTGTGAATATACAACATTCAACACCATGCCGAAGAAATGACCAAAGCCTCTAACACCGGAAGAACTTGCAATAAAAAATGCAAGGAGAAGAGAATAAAAAATTGCAGCTCATGAAGCAAAAGAATTGCAACCCATACAACCAAAAATTCCCGTGCAATCTAAGAGAGATGTACAATTGGAAAAAAAAAGGGCACTAATGGAAAAAATTCGTGGAATGACACAAATGGATCCCCAAGTTGGAGGAACATCATCAACCATAGGTGAAGTTCAATGCACATCTCCAGTTGAAGACACACCAACAACAACATGTGGTCTTCCAAGTACATCAGAAATAACACCTACAGTTGAAGACACATTGTCAACAACATTGCGTTTCGAAAGTACATCAGCAAACACACATCTATTTGAAGTCACTCCACAAACGACATCTCAAGTTGGAGGTACAACATCGTTTACATGTCAATCTCAAGGAATGTCATCAATTGCACCTCCAATTGAAGGTACGTGATCTATCCCCGATGTTGTTGACATTCCTAATGTTGACACAAATTTACATTTGAGAACTCCTCCTAGAGTTTTGCATAGAAAACCTTGATTTTTGATTGATATTGATTCCAATGTTTTGAAATGGATGCCTGATAAGATGTCAAAATGTACATGTCAAAGAGTTGCATAGAGGATATGGAGTTTTCTTTTTTAGAAGCTAAGTGAGGGTGGAAGATGCTAACTATTTGTTGAAATGATGAGGAAACTCAAATTTAGGCCCACCATGAAGGCTCTTGGGCTGAGAGTTTTGAATGAATCAAGTGAAAATTCCATTGTAAAGAACTTGATGACTGCATATGAGAGTGTGGGTTCTACCTCATGCACGAAGGATAGTTGTGCCACAAGACGTGTGATGACAAAAACATTGTTAAGCAGTCAAACAAGGAACAAGGCGAACCTTACAAAGACTAGTAAGTCTTTGAAAATAAGTAGATCATGAATCTCTAATGAGAGCCAAAGGAAGGCGTGAAAGATTGGAGGAACCAAATAGCAATTTGAGTTATGGACATTCTCAGGTAGAGTGACATAGAAAGATAAAAGAATTGCTCAAGGCTTGAGATCTTTAATAGTAGATTATTGGAAGGATAACACAAGGACCTCTCCTAATCAAAGAGATGTTGTAAGAAGGAGAAATGGTATTAAAATCCTTGAGCCACATCCAACGCATTATTTGGATACCACTCAAACCCAATTTTTTGTTGATTTTGTACAAAAGTTTCTTGAAATTAAAATATGTCAAAGGTATTTTGAAATGCTAAAGTCTTTTTATGTCAAAATAAATCACACATGCACTACTTGTTATTGTAGAGTACATATTGATTTTTCTAACCATTATGTTTTTTTATCGACGTATATGTGTAGATATGCATACTAACAATGTTTTGCAGGAATGTAACATAAGGCCTCCACCCAAATGCTCAAGGGAATTCTTCTCTTCCCTTTTATGTGAAAGAGAGGATGGTCAAATTTTTTACAACAAGTCATGTTTGGAATAAGGTCAATTAAGACCCCTAGGTAGGGTTTATTTGTTGTGAATAACGTCAATTAAGAACCCTAGGTAGGTTTTAAGGTGAGGTTTTTAGTTTAGGTGTTAAGAAGTGAAAATTGTGATCTTGCACTTGGAATTGTTTGTAGCCTTTGGAAGGAAAGTTTTTGAATTTATATGTATATGTGCAAGAATAGTGTTTTTCTAATGTAACAAGGCTATTTGCAAGCCTTTGGGAAGGTTTTAGGAGGTCATAATGTGCAAATACTTCACTATGTTTGTAAAGCCATTAAATTGTGTAAAAGGTGGGTTTATGAATTCCAATGGTCATTAAGGATTCAAAAATCAGTTGAAAAGGTACTTGGTTGGTGGTTGAGATGGAGAGGCCTTGAAAAAGGCATGAAGACATCATTTGCAAGGTTGTTGGTTCAGGATTTAAGGTCTTGACAATAAGAAATTTTGAGTTTTCTTTCAATTTTCTGTGTTTTTCCTTATTTTGCAGGTTTGTACAGGCTGTACAAGCTGATGTAAGCTATGTAATATTTCTTTCTACGTAGGGTTCTATGTGAACATTGATTTATATCTAGTTTGAAATTTTAATAAAGGATTGGAAACCTCCTTTAAGCATTTTCTTGTGAATAGTCGGTATACCCTGTTTTGGAGGGTTTTGTGAACAAACATGTGTTAAAGGGCCCTTACACTTTTTGTGACAACTGTAACTCATGTAAGGGCCCTATGGAGTCTGAATTAGGTGTAGGATGCATGGATAGAGTGTTGGGAGAGGAATAAGAGAGATAAAATTGTTGTTCCTGAGTGTTTTGTGAAGAGAATGCATGCAAATGAGGGGTTTTTGCTTAGGTTATGATAAAATCTGTATGGGAGGTCTTGTTTTTTAAAATTTTGAGCATGTGCAGGGTTATTGGACTATGTTCTAGGTGGTTTTAAGGCTGCATGGATAGAGTGTTGGGAGAGGAATAAGAGAGATAAAATTGTTGTTCCTGAGTGTTTTGTGAAGAGAATGCATGCAAATGAGGGGTTTTTGCTTAGGTTATGATAAAATATGTATGGGAGGTCTTGTTTTTTAAACTTTTGAGCATGTGTAGGGTTATTGGACTATGTTCTAGGTAGTTTTAAGGTCTGGGAGGTTGTGGAAGAATCATATCCAATAAACCCTCAATAAATGTGCATACAATAAGGGTTTTCAAGTTTGGCCTGAGTTTGTCCGTACCTAAGAAATATGATGGTGGATTTGGAGGTTTTTAAGCATTTTAACTACTGCCCCAAGGTTTCAGAGGGTTTGGAGAAGTTTGAAGGGTACTCTCTTTGAAAAAGAGGCCTATTTCACTAGGTTTTTCCATGGTAGGGGTGGGTCTCCATGTTGGTCCAAAGAAGTTGATGTTGGGGCTCACATATTTTTTATAGCCTTGAAATGAGTATCTACATCCATATTTTTTTTTCCAAGTGTTTTGGAGGATATTGGAGTTAGAAGTCAAAAAACTAGGTTTGCACTACTACAAGGGTTCAGGGGTGAAAGTGGGAAATCTAAATTTTGTTGTTTGTCAGACTTTGAGAGTGATTTAGATTGTTCAAATAGGTCATCTTAATCTTGTTAGATGCCTCTTAAAGGTAGGTTGTCAGATTGATCGAGTTAAGCCTCCTAGGTCTACATCATATAGTTTAAACAACTTTGAAGGCAATAAAATGGAGCCCTTAGCCTAGGGTTTGTGAAAATAAATGAGAGTGTGGAGTTTTTTTCAACTTTTGAGCACATAGGTGTCAGAATACACATGTTTGAGTTGGTGGCATGGTCTGGGAGGTTGTGCAAGTGGGATTTTGAATAAACCCTCTTGGTTTGGCATGAAATTGAGGGTTTTGTGGTTTTCTAAGTTGGAAGGGTTAACCCTAGGAAAAAATTGTGGTTTGAGAGGTTTGAGGGCATAGGAAATGCTTCCCCAAGGTTTCAAGGGCCTGTGAGAAGTTTAAAGATATGTTGCTTTGTAATTTAGGCCTAAGCAGCCTAATTAGGTCAGCGTAGAAGGGGTGATTTCAGGAGGTTGGTCCAAAAGAATTATTTATGACTTTCTGATATGTGTTATAACTCTAAAATGGGTGTCTGAAACCATCATATTTTTGTCAGGTGTCTTGGAGAGTATTTGAGTAAAAGGCCAAAAACTGAGTTTGCACTACTACTAGGATTCATGGGTGAAATTGAGAAAAGGTGCTTTTGATTGTTGTCTAACTTGCAAGATTTTTTGAATTTCTTTAAAGACCATTTTAATGTTTTTAGATTCCTCTTGAAGGAAAGTTTTCAAATTGATTGAGTTTGAGCCTCCTGGTCTGTTGAATCCCTTAAGAGCCTGAAGTGCAAAATGACTGCAAACTTCAGCATGACGTTACTTGGACACCGTGAGGCTTAGAAACTTCTCATCATAGCCTATGGGATTGTGTTGTTCCCATCTACAATAACCTCTCTCATTTTTCTCTATCTCAAAGGCATTTTCTTGTGGCGGCGAAATTTCTCTTGGGGAAAAAGTTATCAAATGCAAGTAGTGCAAAGTTGCAAAGTGGTGCAACTTTCGTTCTACAACTCATGTGACCAAACTAACTGTTCCAACATGTCCAAGTGGATATTTTTATGCTAGGAATGGTCCTCTTTCACACCCAAACGTGACGAATCCCTTCGAGCTACATTCAACCGGCTGAATCCCTTAAGAGGCCGAAGTGCAAAATGGCTGCAAACTTTAGCATGATGATACTTGGACACCGTGATGCTTAGAAACTTCTCATTAGATCCTATGGGATCATGTTGTTCCCATCTACAATAACCTCTCTTAGTTTTTCTACATCTCATGAAGCGTTTTCACATTGGCAAGATTTCTCTTTGGAAAAAGTTGTCAAATGCAAGTAGTGCTGAAAGTTACAGAAATTGGTGCAAATTTGGTTCTGCAGCTTCGTGTGACAAAATAACTATTCCAACGCATCAGGAGGTGGGTATTTTTATGTATGGTCCTCTTTCACACCCCAAACATGTTGAATACTCAGAACTAGTTCAAGCTGGTGAATCATAAAACTGGTGCAAATAGTACCAAACTTGACATGGCGTTACTTTCGGAACTTGCCGTGAAGCTTAAGCGTTAAATAATATGATTGCTGTTGTGTCCATGGCCGTAACCTCTCTTAGTTTTTCCTCGATTTTCACTGTGGTGCTTTTGAGATTCTCTTGGGAAAAGTTGTCTAAATACAGAAGTGGTGGTTGCAAAGTGAATTTGCAACTTCAGTTACGCAACTTGTTGGCAGACTAAACTAACTTGTTCAACACATGTCAGAGTGGGTATGTTCACGCTGAGCACAGCGGTCTCTTTCACGCAAACTATTTGAACCCCTGGCGGGCTCGTTCAAATGGTTGAATCCCTTAAGAGCTTGAAGTGCAAAATGGCTGCAAACTTCAGCATGATGATACTCAGACACCATGAGGCTTAGAAACTTATTTTATGAGCCTATGGGATCATGTTGTTCCCATCTACAATAACCTCTCTCAGTTTCCACTTGGAAGGAAAATTAACATGTCTAAGTCAAGAGCAATTCTGCTCAGTCTTGGCAAGGCACAAGCAAAGTCCACCATGCCCATGGTCAAGGAAAATGTCGAAGATGATCTACAAAGTCCACTTGGGAAAGAAAAGATATGTCCAAACTATTTTCAAGTCCACCCTTGGCTTGAATAATGCTTGTCCAAGACAAAGGTAAAGTCCACCCAACTCAAAGCATAAATGGAAAAGACAACGTCAAGTCGGCCCAACTCAAAGCATACATGGCAAAGACAACTTTAAGTCTGCCCCAAGCTAAAAATATGAGATGGAAAACATATCTTGAAGTCCTCCTTAGGAAAATATCAAAGGGGACATCCGACACGCTGAGATGGTGCCTCACCATCTTCCAACCAATCAAATTGTTCCAAGCTAGCATTTCTAGGTTCAATGAACCTGACACTTCATAATGCAATTTTTTTTTATTGTTGGTTTATATTTAGCAGAAGGACAAGTGTCCCCAAATGTAATTTTCTCATTGGTTGAGAGGTAGTTTGGATTGGTCCAATAGATTGTTTTAATCTTGTTAGATGCCTCTTGAAGGCAAGTTGACACTTTGAGTGGGTTTGGGTCTCTTGTCTTTGCATCACTTATCTATGCTATTGCTTCTTATTATGCTTTGATAGATTTTTTCCAAGCATCCATAGCTTGTTTTCAAGCACCTATTTTATGCTTTTAGCCATATCAACAAGGCAGTCAACTATTTGATAAAATTCTTTGGTAAACGTAATACGAAAAATGTGGTATAGACAAGGGCAATGAATTGTTTGAAAAAATGCCTCAAAAGAAATGTGGTCTCATGGTGATGGAATGGCATGAAAGTCCACTGTAGCAATTTGCATGTCATGGAGATTATCACCATGAGACTGTTCTTTCAGAACGACCCACGTGCCTTGTCTATATGGTATTACTTGCTAACTGATTTTGATAGATTTTCCAAGCATCCATATGTTAGAAAGCACTTGTTTTATACTTTTAGCCATAGCAACAAGGTAGTGAACTATTTGACAAAATACTTTGTAGACATGTATGAAAAATGTGGTAACATAGACAAGGTAGTGAACTATTTGATAAAATAAGTCAAAGAAATCGTATGAAACCATGATAACAAATGCAATTGAGTTGCTCCTACTTATTAGTTATGCAATGTGAACTAATTGCATAAATGCTTAGGTTGACTTTGTAAAAATTATATTGTAATTGAAATTTTGTCATCTATTAGCATCTAGTTATTAGTTATGTAGTGTGAAGTAATGCTTTGACTTTAAAAGATGTGCAATAAAATATAATCAACGATATTAATATAAACTACAAAAACATTTTTCAATTCATTGGTTAAAATATTTATTTTATTTTCTCTCTATATCTCTATATGCTATGGAAATACCTTTCAATTTCAAAATAAATTGATTTTATCTCTTGTTCTAAATTTTTTTACATTTTTTTAAATATGATTTTTTCCTGACTTTTTAAAAAACTCTTATATTTTTGTTGATATGCATTCAAAGCATGAATCATACATGTGAATACACACACTATACGTGAAGTATACATGTGAATAAGTGAAGCATATATGCAAATGAGTGAGGCACAATTAATTGAAGCATTCCAAAGGATTCAAACCACCAGGAATGAATTTTATTTACACAATACACTTTAGATGGATCGTATTGAGCAATCGACAGTAATTAATTAAGCATTAGATGTAAAAAAATCCATGCCTACAACATTCAAGCATACGATTTACACAATACACATGATAACATCATTCAAGAATGGCAGTAGCAACATAATATTTTTTTAATCAAAAAGTCATAAGGTATACAATGATATATATTGATAAAAGTATATAGAATATATCCAAAAATACCATACAGGCTTAGTACAAAGGAGCCATATTATGGACATAAAATGTCACGTATATATTGCTTGTACAAAACATATGTTCTAAAATGCCACATAGGCATACAAAAAATGACCCTAATACAGTCACTTCCCTCTAGGGGAAGGAAATAGATCTCGTGCTGCCTTCAAAATTCGGCTAGATGGAGTGACTGTTGGTTCTCTGGTCTTTCGAACACGCTCACTAGTCCTCCTCTCTTCACTCTGGACCTTCAACTAATACCATAAAATGTAAAGATGCTAATACACAAAAATTGAATTGTGGAATGACATATAACAAAATATAATCACTTATCGCATATAGATAGTCATCATTCACATTTACATCATTACCACGTCCATGATCTGGAGTGACAACCACCTATAGCAACCATCAAGATAGAAATTAAGCTACACAAAAGTATCATGAAAATTTTCTATAATAGACCATAAAAGAGCGAATATAATGTCAAATTGACTAATTTGTTGTATACCTCTCTCAATGGATCAGAACTGGCTATTGTTGTAGCAATTCTGTGGTCCATCGTGCCACCAACATCACCAGGGCTGTCTGATGTCAACATCTACGAATGGTAAATGAAAGAGTAAATGGTAGGGTGAACTATTAAATGTTAATGGGATGTGATTAGGAAGGAATAAAGGAACAAAAAGTGAATTAGGAGAAGATAATGTAACATGATCAAGGAATACAAATGCAATGTTTGTGTTTCTCATCAATTTTTAAGATTTGTATATGCAAAATTATGAAAACTAGCTAACATTGTTTTACAACACCATTATTGAATAAAGGCTACCTGAGTGTAAGGTCCTTGAAGAAATGAATCGTGAGGTGTGGAGGTTGAAGGTCCACTAGGAAATTGTTTGAAATCCAAAGCATGTTATGAGACAAACACTCAAATATAAAATTCAACTGTTCAAATGCAATAATAATATATTTAATACTAGTTTCATACCTATGGATTCAATGTCGAGAATGAATAAGGGTCTGTAGGAATGGGGCACGTCTCATGAACACTCTGACCCTGAAATTTCATCAAATCAAAAATTCTACTAATTTACTTATTCTTAAATTTCAAAATATAGATTTAATAATAAACAACATTAAATGAACTTGTTAAATTTGTTAATGCCGTTATGTATCATTCAACAAATCATCTGTGAAAGCTACGCCTCTACAACTAATGTGGGTTGTGTGGCGCTCTGCTTTGATATTAGAATGCGGTGCAAACGCACCACAAGCTGAATGGTGGGGTGGGCTAGAGACCCTGCGTTCCACTCCACTAGGTGGTGAGGCTCTACTGAGGGCCTCACGCCTTTGTGGAAATGGTTTGGGTGGGTGAGTGATAGACTCTGACATGTCACCTCTACATATCCTTAACAATGGAAGGAATGACAACATGCTCCACCATGGGTTTGGCCAAGGGTCTCAGTTCCAACTATGGATTATGTCGTGCAACAGGTCTATCATGTGTGGAGCCCCCACCTCTACCTTGAAAGTCTAAGATGTCAAAATAATTCCAACTCTTATTGAGATAAACTTCCACAATAGAGTTTCCCTCAAAAGTATTGTGGTACCTCATGGTTATTGCATGGAGGTTGGTCAAATACCATCCACCACTGCTCCCAATTTTTTTTTTTAATTAACTCATGGTGGCACCAATGGATGGGAAACCTCCTGCATGTATGAGACAAAAGTGCATTGGTTTTTGGGTCTGTAAATACGACACACAAGTCAGCTTTTCTAATTTTTTGTTTTTTAACATCTACATATGGAAAACCTCTAGCATAATATTGTCTCATCTCATGCCCCTCTTAGTTGACAGAGTTTGGCAAACCTTACACTTTGAGTTTGGAATGACTGGGCTGGTTAGGCGTCCTCTACTAAAGTTTGACACTGGGACTGTCTTGGTCAAATTTGTTCAATGTCTCTTTTATTGTTTTCAATTTGATTTAGAACATTTTCTAGTGTTCCTTGAGGATGCCTAGGAATTGATGGAGGGGTTTCAGGTTGTTCTTGAATAGGAGGCTCTTCCTGAGGGGGTGACTATGAATTCTCAAAGTTTCGAGGTGGAGATTCATTCCCTGATAAATAGAACAAAACTTTATTATAAAAACCTATTTCAATCAACATTCTAAATTAAATTTGAAATAAATTGAATAAAAATACATACCTCTTCGCAATCTTCGATGTATTTGATGTGTTGGCGGCATCCTAGTGAAAGATAACAAGCTAACGGTGCAAATAATGGATGAAATTTATCGAGCACGAGTTGTAGACCTCCAATCCTCCAAGCTAAGCTGCAGGTTGAAGAAAAATGAGGATTTGAAACACGATTTGGGCTTTTATTTTTGCTTTTACACTTGGCGCACACCAAATTTGGCATGCGCCAAATGGCCCATTTTAGCCTTTTTTTTGCGATTTTTTTACAATTTGACACCTAAATTGTGTCAAAGACTGGTGCACTTACCCAGGAGATACATGAAATAAATAATTTTTAGGATTGCAATTAAATTTCATCCTATTTCCAACATTCTCCCACTTGACATTATACATTGCAATTATTCTAAACAAGGAATAAATAAAACAAGTACAGAACTTAAGGCCATTGGCCTTCCTACACTAGCTAATCAATCCATGCCAACTTCAAATGCAACCTGCATAATCATGAAGCTTCCGAGCAAATGATTAAAACCAAGAGAACTTATTTGTAGGAATTGGTTTCATAATATAATCTGCAACATTAATTAAAGTTTCAACTTTCTCAATTAATTACCTTCCCACTTCCAACCATTTCTGGCACAAAGTGATACTTAATATCAACATGCTTAGTACGAGCATGATACATAGGATTTTTTTGGCTAAACACTTAGCACTCTGAATATCACATTCAAGTTTAACTTACTTGTAATTAAAACCAATACCTTTCCCAAATCTCTATAACCAAATTGCCTCTTCGAAGGCATGTGTAACCACTGAGTGTCTTGAACTCACGTTCAACCAAGGTGTAGGCCCCTCGTTCTTTTCTATTGAAAATAACTTTTCTTACAAGTAATTGTTCCAACAAATATCTCTTACCATAAGAAAACTCTAGCCTCACCTATTTCTCCAAGTATCCATGAGGACCTATAACCAACCAATCCATGCCAAACTCCAAATACAACACAACACTTTCATGAAGTAATCAAGCAAATGATTAATGTACCCAATACTTAAGAGAACTACACAAGATCAATGTCAAAGTTCCAATCATGAATCAGGAACATAAACATGACATTCTATGATCTAACCATATCCTCCTAGGAGATCACATGCACCATAACATATATATACATCTTGGTCTCAAGAGAACATTTAATATGCCAAACTCTAAACTAGTATCAAGAGTATAACATGACATCATAACAAATGCACTCTAAACCAAGAAAGCATATCTCCAATCACATGGAGATAACCTTACCAATGATGCATCCATGTCACTACCAACAACTCCCATTGAACCGTGGTACCGAGTCACACATGTCATCGTGACTACCATCCTCTTCATGAAGAGCACTATATCCTACCAAAGCTCCCACTAAACTGTGATACCAAGCTATACATGGCAACAAGATAAACATCAAACCATTACTTTCAAAAGCATATGGAATTTTAGACATTTCCTTATGATCAAAATTATCATAACATGTACCATGCCACAACTCTAAACTACTAATCAAGAGTATACCGTGACATAATAACAAAACCATCCTACAACCAAGAATCCACTTCATTGCCAAATGCTCCCACTGAACCATGATACTGAGCAATCCCATGGCATCATGATGCACATAATAAAAACCACATTTCTATCATAAGATCACACCAAACCTGTGAATCCAAGCTCTCAATGACACATGATAACAATCCTCTAAAACAAGAATATATACCTCTTTGTAACAAACTTATTTTCCAAAATCAACGATAAAAAAATAGTAAAAGCTCCCACTATAGCAAAAAGACCTCCAATATTTTAAGAGAAAGGCGTCTTGGAAATACTCCACCCAACCTCAGCTCTAATAACAAATGTTGAAAATTGAGGTATTTATGTAGCTTAATACTTTGTAAAAACTATTATACTTGTTGATCTAAATGTTCTTTTCCTCTGTTACAAATTTTTTTGTGGGTGATTATCTAATTAATCCATTTACTATTTGTAGAATGTAGACATAAGTTGATAGAAGAAGTAGACATGATATTAGAAAGATTACATAAGCATGTACCATGGAGAAACCCTTTCGGAAAAAACTCCACCAAGAATTATTCTATTATTCAATCTCTGAAGTAGATTACAATAGCTCCAATTCTTGCTTGAGAATGCTTCTTTTTCCTTCACCAAATCTTCTTCACACCTGTAATAAAAACTAATAATCACTCTCTTCATCTTGCTTGAGATATATAGGCTTTAATGAACTTTGTAAACTCAACATGAGTTACAATTACAATGCTCAATCCCTATCCCGAAAAGGTACGCCTATCTCATGCAAATAGAGTTATGTCATGAAGAACAATGTCAAATCCTCATCTTCATGCATTTGGGTGTCCCAAAATGTAGTAGCAACTCAACCTTTGTTCTGTAAATATCTTCAAAGCTTCATCCTCAAAGTGGGCACCCAAGAGTGGGCCCACTTAACTTAGCCTTCTGAAATATCTTACCATGTAAAGGAGTTAATTCCAAGAAGCCAAGTTGGGCACCCAAGTTGGGTCCAAGTCATTTCATGTTAGCTGAAACATTTCTCAACACCATTCATACAAGAATGGCCATCCCCTATTAACTGAAGGAAGTCACCTGTTATCTGTCATGCAACTCAAGTAATTAGTCATGCATTCCAAGTTAATTGAAGTCAACTAGCATTCAACTAAAACTAACTGAAGATAACTGAACCATAACCGAACTAAACTAAACTGATTCTGAACTAAACTGAACTAAAATGAACTAAACTGAACTGATATGAACTAAACTAAACTAAACTAAACTTCATGCATGCAAACATCAAACCCTAACTCCTAGGATCTTTACATGCATTCAAAGGTGTTATCTCTTACTCCAAATAGTTAACTGAACTAAAGGTGAGTGTCACCTACCATATGGGTGCCCCATGTGCCCCTATTATTTAGGAACTCATAATGGATTCCCTCACATGCTCCTAACATTTAGAATTAATTACAAATGTCAATTAACATAATTATTTCATCAAATATTAATCTCTTTCTAATCCTAGTGTTGTGCAACACTTTCCAAGGACTTAGGAGATACATGAAATAAATAATGTTTAGGATTACAATTAAATAGCATCCTATTTCCAACAGTTGCTTCACATGTTTCCTATTCAATGGAAGGGCTAGAAGTCTTTGTATTGGATGATCTTTTGGAGGATACTATTGTGAACCTGCAACTCTGTCTTGTAGGTAATTTTCTTGCTTTTAGCCCAAACATAGATTAGGTCAAGAAGTGGGCTAAGTCGAAATGGAAGTTGAAAGATAATGTGTATAAGTGCTATGGTTGGTGGGCTTTTTCCTTTAATCTATTTTAAAAGATTAAAAGAAAAATCCCCAACCCTAAGGTCCTAATTGTAACTCCAACCCAACTAGGCTAATCGTAATCCATAACTATTAACTATAATCATAACCCTAACACTAACCCTAATTGAAATCCAACCCTAACCCTAATCCTAATTGAAACCAAACCCTAACCCCAAGCTTCACCCTAGAACCCTAACCCTAATCCTAAGTTAAATTCAACCCTAATTAAACCTAAATCCTAACCCTATTTGAACTCTCACCCTAATTAAATCCAAACCATAATAAAAAACCTAATTGATCTCTAACTCTAACTCGAACCCTAATGTTCACCCCAAGCTTTATCTTAGAACCCTAACCCTAATTTTGTTAACCCCAACCCAAAACCCAACCTTGACCTTAATTATAATGTCAAGCTTCATCCTAGAACCCAAACTCTAACCCTAAAGGTAATTGAATTCTAATTCTAACATTAAATAGGTAACCCTAACCTGAATCCTAATTAAAATTCAACCCTAATTATAATTCTAGCCCTAACCATAATTCTAACCCTATTTGTAATATATAATTCTAACATGAACCCTAATCCAAATTGCAAAGTTAACTCTAATTGTAACCCTATTTAAACCCTAACCATAATCCTAATTATATCCTAACCCTGATTTAGCCCTAACCCTAACCTAACTTTAACCTTAACTATATTTAAACCCTAATTGTAACACTAGTTGGATATTAACTCTAATTGGATATAAACCCTAATCATAAACCTAATTAAATCTTAACTATTTAATCATAATTGTAATTATAACCCTAACCCTAACCCTAGTTGAATTCTAACCCCAACTCTAACCCCAAACTTTATCATATAACACTAACCCTAATTGAACCCTAACCCTTATCCTAATTGAATCTTCGCCTTTATTAAACCTTGACTATAACACTAATTAAACCCCTACCTGAGCCTAACACTAATTAAACCCCAACCCTAAGCCTAACCATAACTTTAACCTAACTTTAATCCTAATGGATAACTCCTAACCCTAATTAAAATTCAACCCTAATTAAACTCAATAGAATATCATAGTCCCAACATATTCCACTGAACTCTAATTAAACCCAAACCCTAACCATAATCCTAATTATATCCTAACCCTGATTTAGCCCTAACCCTAACCTAACTTTAACCTTAACTATATTTAAACCCTAATTGTAACGCTAGTTGGATATTAACTCTAATTGGATATAAACCCTAATCATAAACCTAATTAAATCTTAACTATTTAATCATAATTGTAATTATAACCCTAACCCTAACCCTAGTTGAATTCTAACCCCAACTCTAACCCCAAACTTTATCATATAACACTAACCCTAATTGAACCCTAACCCTTATCCTAATTGAATCTTCGCCTTTATTAAACCTTGACTATAACACTAATTAAACCCCTACCTGAGCCTAACACTAATTAAACCCCAACCCTAAGCCTAACCATAACTTTAACCTAACTTTAATCCTAATGGATAACTCCTAACCCTAATTAAAATTCAACCCTAATTAAACTTTAATTGTAATTAAACCTAAATATTAGCCCTAATTGAACTCTAACCTTAATTAAACCCAAACCCTAATTAAACCCTAACCATAACTCGAACCATAATGTTGACACCAAGCTTTATCTTAGAATCCTAATCCTAACCTTAACCCTAATTTAATTCCAACCCTAACCCAAAACACAACCTTCACCTTAATTCTAACCTCAAGCTTTATCTTACAACCCTAACTCTAACCCTTACCCTATTTGAATTTTATTCCTAACCTTAAACTTAACCCTAACCCCAAGATTTATCATAGAACTGTAACCATAACCCTAACCTAATCTTAAATTAAATTAAATTGTATTATTTTTAAAATATAAATAAGTAATCAAATAGTAAATAAATAATCAAATCACCACAATATTTTCAAAACTTAAATTTCATTCTAAAATTAAATTATTTGGGTTCAATTAGATTGTATTGTTTTCAAATTTTTAATAATTAGTCATATAGTAAAATAGTAGTGCGATATATTCTTTTACAATTGACCAATTGTCCTTGCTTCTTAAGACCAGATTTTGCCTTACGTAAGTCATGTAAATAATAGTGTAACATCTTTCTTCTGTGTTTTTAGCGAGCAAGTCATGCGTGTCTCTTCAGGTCATATTAATGCAACGTCACCTCTTTGTTCAGTCTAGCTCTTTTGTGTGTGTTTTGTCAGTGTATTCGAGCTTGGTCTAGCTGTGATCACATCAACCTCTGGGCCCCCTTACAACCGCGCTTATTGTAGTGTACATGAATTCATTATATAAAAGTTGTGGTTACAATTGTTGGGTAGTTTTACTTTAATAATTTTAAAGTGTAAGTATTGATATTATAAAATTATAATTGAAAATAGATGGATTATAATGGTAAACTAGAGTAAAATAATTATTACATAATTAGTTTATGGAATATACTATAATCAATAATTTGATTTATAGGTTTATATTTTTAGTGGGTATGTTGGTAGATTTTTATTACATTAAACTTTTCTTAGAAGTAGATATATTTTATTAATCAATAATTTGATTTATAGGTTTATAGGTTTAGTGGGTATGTTGGTAGATTTTTATTACATTAAACTTTTCTTAGAAGTAGATATTTTTTATTAATCAATAATGTAACACCTCTCTAACTCCAGCCTAGGTAAGGTAGTATTTTGATTTTGATTTGATATTTTAAAATGTTAAATGTTGTTATAATGAGATTAAACATTGATGGTTATATGAAAGGTTATCATGTTTAGCTATCATTCTGGATTACATGCTTATATGTTTATATATTGTTAATATCATTGCTTATGTACGATTATGGATAGGAAAGGGATGATGTCGCAACACTCACATTCGAGAGGCTTACGATATTATGACCCCCTTCTTGATGGTTAATGTTGATTTGACTATATGATATATGTAAATGCACATGTACTTTGACGTGTAATTGGAAGTGATGCAAGTATTGAGTATAGACTCTGCCTGGATCCACAAGCCTGAGCATACTCATATCCTCGATGGTGGTTACTGGAGGTAGTCATAGGCCAAATTTCCCCTACCCCAGCCCACTATACCCTGTTAGGGCAATGGTTTCCGTGTTGATGTCTTACCATCCGGTTACCTAACAGTAACGTCCAAAGCACCTTTCAGCCATATGTTTCAGCCCACCCTTCTGTTGTATGTGGTTCCCATTATGTTTTGTTGGGGTATTTTGTCTTGGTTTCTGTTAATCTTTTATGTGGATTATATTTATATTTAATTGGTTGTCGGTGTCTTGATGTGGCTCCTTTGACGTCTTTTCGTAATTTTATATATGGTATTTCATTATGTTTAGTTGATTTTATATTTAAATGGTTTTATCCATGAGATTTTAAATATGACATTTTAAATGATTTTTATTGATCATTCAAGGAATGATATATTTCATTTGGAAATTTTAAATGATTTTATTAACCCTTTTTGGTGAGCTTTGTGTATTTGGTCGATTGGATTTAAATTATTCTTTTTATATGAAAGAGGGAATATTGAATATTTAGTGATTTTAATTAATTTATCTGGAGAGCATTAATAGTTTATTTAATAAAATGATTTATTTCATTTTATTGTGTTGAGGAGTTTAGTTAAAAATAAAAAAAAAAAATAAGGGGGCAGCCTTGTTTTGGAATATATTTATACTTTTATTCTTTTGTTTGGGGGAGTTATCTTTTTGGAGAAGAAAATTTATGTTTTGGGGGGGAAGAGGAGAAAACCCCACAATTTTTGGGTAGCTGAGTTTTGGGAGAAATGGGGGAGAAGAAATTGGTGGGCATCTGATCGTTGGTTTCAGCATGCCGTACCCTCCTTGCTGTCCTATTATGGAACCCAACCACACCTTCTTTGCAGAGTATTCTTTCATTTCATTTTTTTGGGAAGCATTGAGGTATTCTTCTATTTCTTCCTTGAATTTCTAAGATTATAAATGTATGCATGAGTGCATGTTTAAATGTTTTGCGAATCTTGGCTGCTGGGTGTTGTTATGGCATTTGGTTTTTGAGTTTTCTTTTCTGCCTGGTTATGGAATTTATTTTGGAGAAAGTCTGATTTTTTTTCTAAATCTATACAAATCCCTTAGTTTAAACTCAAATCCAACTTTGAGATTCACTTGAAAATGCCCAAATCTCAACTGGGTTGGAATCCAAAACAAATTTAGAACACTTTTTGTTTTGGCCAAAATTTTGTAGAACTTGTAAAATGACTTTTTTTTTTTTTTAAAATTTTATTGTTGCTCCTTAATAACCTGTTTAAAATGAAAACTAAAGATGGATTCCTCATAGAAATGCCAAGATCTCAACTGGGTCTTTGGCAGATTTTGGATCCGAGCACCTTCATTTTTGCCCAAATTTGTGCCTATTGTTAAAATGACATTTTTCATTGTTGCTCTTTTACCACATGTCAAAAATGTAAATTAAAATTGGGTTCCATGTAGAAATTTCAAAATACGAACTGGGTCTTTATCTGATTTTTAATCCAGGTGCTTTCATTTTTCATGTTTTTACCCAGTCTTGCATTAAATGACGTTTTTCAGTACAACACCCCATATGGGTCTTAAAATCAAAAATTGAAGGTGGATTCCAACTTGAAACACCAAAATATGAATTGAGTCAAGTTTATAATTTTAATCCGAGCACTTTTAATTTTTATGCCTCTACTTCATGATTGAAATCAGCTATTTGAATGATTAGCAGCAATGTTTGTTTGACTGTTTTAAAAAGATTTTGTGGATTTTCCTCTGTTTCACTTTTGTTATGGATTCCTCCTTTTGTTAAACGAGAAGGCCTATCTGTCTGCAGGGCATTGATGCGGGTATTATTGAGTCTCTTCGTCTATAAGAGAGGTGTACCTAGTTCCATGTGGTGTCATCCCTTTGAGCACACATGATGACACTCCATTTGGTCAACACTTTTGTACTTTATACCACAGTAGTCATGAGTAGTTCCCGGCATGTTATTGTATGAGTATTTACGTGTTGTGATATTGGCTTAATGCATTGTATTCCATGTTTGCTCCGTGTCTGATGTGAGTGTTGGTCATATGTTCCCTTTCCTTGTCATTTCTGCTTGGGCCTTGTGACTACCTCCGAACACGGTGGGGTGGCCTCTTTTGAGTCCACATGGTAGGGAGGCATTGCCACCGCCATTGGGGACCAACGTACAGGTTGTTGGGGCACTAGTTGGAGTCATCCCCTCTTCTATATTTATCTTATATGATGATGTATTTTATTCATAGCAATGCTATTGTATTCATACTTATTCTTTTATGCTCATTGTACTCTCATGAGAGAGAGAAAGTAATCATAAATTTAATGAGAAGATATGTGATGATTATGTTTGGTTTACGGGTTTCGATGTTGGTATCAGACTCACGTGTGCTATGATAATTCTTTTATAGCTTTTCCTTCAAAAGTTTTTATACAAAATTAGAGCTTTGGTTGTATATTTCCTCTATGTTTTAGTCTGCTTAAGTTTCAGAGCAACGCCGTCTTTTGTTAAGGTTTTGTGTTGCGTCTACAACAATTTTGGAGCATAGTCACTTTCTGCTTGTTGCTGCCAAAGTTCCAGAGCAAAAGGTTCCAGAGTAGTGAAAGTTCCAGAGCAGGAAGTTCCAGAGCAGTAGGAAGTTTTAGAGCAAGAAATTCCGGAGCAGCAGAAAGTTCCGGAGCAGAGGTTCCAGAGTAGGAAGTTCCATAGCTGAAATTTCCGTAGTTGGAACTTCCGTAGCTAGAAGTTCCGTAGTTGGAGGTTCCATAGTTGAAACTTCCGTAGCTGGAGGTTCCGTAGCTGGAATTTCTGTAGTTGGAAGTTCTGGAGCAGGAAGTTCAAGAGCAAGTTTCTGGAGCCATTATGTTTGCTCCTTTTTTGGCTCTTACCCTTCGGGTTGCGTAGCAAGATGTTACAAATAATTTGATTTATAGGTTTATAAGTTTAGTCGGTATGTTGGTATATTTTTTATTACATTAAACTTTTCTTAGAAATAAATAATCAAATCATCACAATATTTTCAAAACTTAAATTTAATTCTAAAATTCTAAAATTAAGTTATAATTTTTAAAATTCATAAATTATTAATTATTCAATTGTCAAATAATTATTTATTAAATTATAGAGATTATGGAATACAAATGAATTAAATAAAATTACATATTCATTTTAAATAATTTAACAATTGTAATCTTAGAATAAATTAAAAAAGTAATATTTAAATATAAAATCAACCTTTCTATTTTTATTTTTATTTTTTACATGCAAATCATTTCATATTCTAAAATTAAACTAAATTCTAATTTCAAGAAAATCATAAAATATTTTGGAATACAAAATCTTTTGATTTTTATTTTTTTAAGGTTGGCAAGAGAAATAAATCTCTATTTCTAGAATTTTTAATTCAAATAATCAATAATATTTAAAAAATACAATAAATACATGATCTTTTAGTATTAATAATATATAAAATAATTTATTTAATTCAAATAATCAATAATATTTATTAAAAAAAAAATACATGATCTTTTAATATTAATAATATATAAAATAATTTATAAACATTAAATCTATATTAATTGCTCAAAATTTAAGTATATTTTTGATTGAAAAGAACTTAAAAAAATTAATGCATAATTTACGCCGAATATCCTATTTTAGAAAGACAAACCTAAAAAGTAGAATGAAATGGCTATTGTCCTCTGCGGACCATATATATTTTTTCAGCCATTGGTTGAAAATGGGCAGCTTTTTCACTGAAAATTGCCTTAAGTTATTTTTTTAGACTACCAAGAATCATGTCATCGAAAAGAGAGTACGTACGTCAGGCAAGCTAGCGTTCGAGATCACAATCTTTTTCCGGCTGTTTCCCGCACTGCTTTCCCCATTGTTTGCCGCGCTGCTTTCCCCACTGCTTTTTTCGCCGCTGCATGTTAATTGTTCTGTGCACTGTATACGGTGAATGGATTTTTATACGGTGAATGGCTGTTTGTATAAAATCAGTTTATAAATCTTTGATACGTCCTCAATTCCTAAAAGATTTAAAATTATTATTTTTTAAATTAAAAAAAATTGATTATATTTTTTGTTAAACCGATCGAAGGCTAAAATGCTATCCATAACAGTGCAAGACGATGTAATTAATCCAGACCATCCAGTTTTCAATAGAGCGCGTGGGTTACTTTAAAAGTAATCAGAACTGGGTTGATTTTTTACTCTCTAATCAATTTTCATTATTTCACTGGCCACGTACAGAAAAAGACAAAAATAAATTCGTTTTTTATTTTGTCACTAAACTAATACAACAACCAGCGGCAAATAATTATAGTTGGCGGTTAAAATTGTTAGGCTTTTATTTTAATTTTTTCATTAAACAATGTTTAATTCTTTTCTGTTGGTTATAACTGTCCAATTTCTCCATTTACTGTAGTTTTACTTTTACTACGATCAATATTTATATAGTTTTACTCTTTTCAGTAGAAGTGACAAAATAAGAAAACCTACCTTAGTATTTCTCACAAAACTCACCACAGAAAACATCAAGCTTCTAACATAAACTAATTACAAAGACAAAAAAAAGAGGATGGAGTTAAGCAAGATATTAAGCTAAATAACAAAACCCAATTGAATTATTTTTTGTAATTATTATACCCATTGCTCCCTGCATTCCATGGAAGGAGCAAACACATACAGCTTAATAATAGTTTTACAAGACAAGTGAAAGATGCGTAGCTACCTGGGGAAAATTCTAATCAACGAGAACATGCTAAAAATGACATTGAGCAAATTAGAATAGAGAAAAATTTACTTGGATTCGGGAATTAAGAGTAGTTTTACCCTCGAAATCTTAGTTTGCCCAGATGACTAATGTCAAAAAACATGGAAAAAATTTAAAGACTAACTGTACAGATGCCTAGTGTGGCACTGTGTACAAATACCTGAGGAGAAGACAATACAACATGCCAAAACGATCGAGAGAAAGTATGGACGCATGCACAATTTTTGTGACTGCTGATGAATCCAACTTCCGAAATATTGTACAGCAATTGACAGGAATGCCAATGGCCAAGAATAATCTCGCTAAGAATGCAGAATTAACTGAAAAGCCCAAGCTTTTGAAGCCCGTAGCCATGACACCCGCAGCTAAGAAATTATGTGGTAATACTTGCTCATGGATTAATTCCATATTCGATTGAAGATATCCCTCCTACTTTAAGACCTCCTTTGTCTGAAAAACCTTCATTAATCTACAAAATAGCCGGGAAGGATGAGGAAAACCTTGTCGTGGATGCTGACAATGGCCTACTTAGTTTGGATTGGAATGAGATCTGGTAGCAAATTCCTTGTTAGATATGCTCAATCCCATGCTTAGGCTATTAAATTGATATTTGTTAGAATTTCTTACTGCCTTTACCAAAAAATCAGGCCATTCATTCGTTTAACTAGGTGAAGTTAAAACAAAAGATGTGTCAGCTAAATACAAACAGGAAAATAGAAGAAAAAATAGGAAACACAGATAATTTGACTGTAATAATTGTATACACGTGAAACAAAATGCAGATAAAAAATACAGTCCATGTTTCAAACCTTAATGTCTTTGGCGAAGCTGGAAAGGCTTCAACATTTAAATGTGTCATACAATCGCTTCTCAGGACCAGTCCCCTGTTGTGGAGCATATAAGAAGCAGAACATGAAATCGTTTGTGGGGACCTTAAAAAAGACGAAAAAAATGGGTGCATAGAAACTAACCCTGAGGAATTTGGCCTGTATTTGCTTTGCTTTGAATTAAACTTCTCGTACCCCATGGGTAATCCCCATAGAATTAATAACCCTAGAATAACATACACATGGAGATAGAAGATATCAACAGCTGTCTTTTTACATTTACAAGTGTCAAAAATGTAAATGTAACTTTTGTAGGTTCATGAATGCGTGTTCACTAATATGTCATCCTTACTAAAGTAACTAATCGAATTATCGCTTTTTTTTTTTTAATCTTGTTTTCTTGCGTTTTTGTAATCTGTTTTTTTCTCTGGATGGTTTGATATAAAGGTAATTCTGGTGATTAGGTTTTTTCCCTATTATTTAAATAGAATTCATTGCTTATTATCCGTAATATCAGGAATCCTATTATTTCAAACCTTTGTCAAGTAAATATCAAAGCAATCTTGAATATAGTAACAATGTTACTTGACCATGGATAAGGGCGTTGTTTTACTTGTCTCAGATATATATAGTCTTATTAGCAAAATGTTGAATTATTAATTTTTAATTACATATTTTAAGATTTGTTTTATTTTAATAGGATATAATTCTTATTTATAAATAGATTTGTTTTATTAAATTTGTTTTTTATTCGTAATTTAAAATAAAATATATTAATAGATAATGAAATTTCATTTTAAATATTGAAGTAAAAATTAAATTGAATTTTAAAATATTTAATTATTAATATATCTAGTTTTAAAAAAATCTGTGTGAAATATGGCAAAAATCTATGTAAAACATGTCAAGAGATATATATTTTTAATTCTGTTTTTTATATATATAATAGTATTTATTTGTAATACGATTAAAATTATTTTTTAAAATTTTTAAATAATTGTTTTTCATTTATTTGAAAGAATTATTTTATATTTTATTTAATATAATATTTGATTTATAATTTGTTTAAGGTAAAATTATATATATATATAATATATATTAAAATATAAATATAAATAAATATAAATTTAATTTATAAATTTATTATATAATATGTAGATTATATTTTAATAATAAAAAATAAACAATAAAAAAATTAATTATACTTATTATTATTATTAAATTAAAAAAAAAATTAATTATACTTATTATTATTAAATTAAACTATGCAAGGTCATTTTCTGTGTTTTGGGTGGGGCCCTTGCCAAGTGCCCAAAGCAAGCCATGGATGGGGCTTAGTGAAATATTTATTTGAATATTAGATTTTATTTTCTTTTTACTTCTTATCACTTAGTCCTAAATGTGGCGTGTGGTTTTATTTGGTATCCAACCCTATTTTTTGGGCACGGTAGAGGGATAGGGCATGGTTTTTAATTTTGTTATATGAAGTCTGTAATTTGATAGGACATGGATTATTTATTTTGTTATATGAAGTCTGTAATTTTCTTAAATTTAGTTGATATTATTTTGTTTGTTTCCATAGTATTGTTAGGACTATTGAAACAAAATTAAAGAATAAGATTGAAATTAAATTTTAAAATATTTGTATTGGGAAATGTATAATAAAAGAAAAATGAAAATTATGGTCAAGATCTTAATAATAAACGTATTCATGTTTTAATATTACCACATCTTGTTTTATTTCTTATTTTAAAATAATTGTCCTCATTGAAAAAGTTATTTTATTTTTTTTAGAATTTATTATACTTATTATTTATATATATATATATATATCAAACTATTAATTACATAAAATGATTTTAATTTATAATTAATAATTATTATAGTTTTGTATAGTAATGTTATTATTATTTATTAACACATTTTCTTATTAAAGTATTATATTTGTTTTTAATTTACAATAATAATTAAATTTAATTGTAGGATTTTTTGATTTATAATTTTACTTCTTGTATTAATATTTGAAATGACATGTTTTAAAATTTTCTTTTTTGTAAATTTTAAATATAACAATTATGTTACATCTATTATAATTGTTTTCTTTTTTTTCTTATACTTTTTATTTTACCATTTCTCTCTCAGGAAATGGCTAAAAAAATCAAATAATAATGTCATCATTCAAATCTCTAGCGAGGATACAAGCAAAAGCATGGATACCCCCTAAATTCCAATGGATTCTACAAACATGCTAGCGGAGTCATGCTCGTCTGTCAATAAATCAAAATGCCTTGGAACTGATGTTCAGAATCTTGCTTCAACCATTTTAGATAGTTGTCATGCAATTGTAAGCAAGTTCAAACTTGTGTGCCACACAAACCTCCTGTTGAAGCAGTGGATATCGAAAAAAATCAACAAACGTTGTCAACATATCAAGAGAGTTGCATTAAACTTGAGGGCCTTTGCACTTTCCTTAGGGAGGTTTACTATGATCACCACTACCAAGTTGATGCAACGTCCTCTATCATTCACGCGTACGAAATGTACTTGCAAAATATGTGATCAATCAAGTATATCACTCTACTGTGCGACCAATATGTTACTATTTACCTACTATTGAGCCTCACATTGACAAAGATGTTTCAATTTTGTTACTGTGTAACATCACATACTCAAGGATGTTACTATTTTGTGCTTATGTAACCTATAGCCTCACATACACAAAGATGTTACAATTTTGTTACTTTGTAACATCACATACTCAAGGATGTTACTATTTTGTACTTATGTAACCTTTATATACATAACTTTGTATATTTTGAATACAATAAATAAAGACACCTTTTTAGATTACTATTTTGTTATTTTATCTAAAGTACATTTAAACTAGAATATAAATTTCACTCTCATTAACTTGCACATTTACAATTATTTATAATACATTTACATTGTGATATCAATTTCATCATGTTAAATTTGAAACATTACAAATTACATTAAATCAAATTTGATTACATTATTACGGAGGGCATTTGTCTGATTACTCAAAACAAATATTTTATATTATATATTGTATGGTCTAATATATATATACATATATATTCAAACAATATTTTTTACTATTTAAATAGCATTACAAAAACAAAAAAACAAACTAATCTTTTGAGATAAAGATAAAATGAACACTATATACATGTGTGTGTGTGTGTTCAACATCCTACAAAAACACATTCTTATATTAGGGACAACTGAAATTTTAAATTTCTTTCTATCTAAACATATTATTTAGATGTTTCTTTCCATACACACCACTACATTAAATTAGAAAGAGAACATCTTTATTCTTTTATATTTAATGCTTATTATATTTGTGTTCCATCAATTGTTCATTTTTGTGCATATTTATATGTTATAGAGATAATTCTCCATTTTTTAACTTTTGCATATGTATATTTTTTTAAAAACTCTTTACATTTATGTTTTATATAGTTACAAAAACACTCTATAAAATCTCCTTTAAAAAAAGCCTCTTTCACTCAAAATAATTTCTTCTAGACACAATTTACTTTGTTAAAATTTAGAAGCCAATTTCATTTACTCAAATGTAACTTGAGCAAGCCAAGAGTATATTTTTTGCAAAATCTAATTGGCATATTTGAACTTGTTCACAAGCCAATTTCTTACAATACACTCTAAGAACATTATGGCAACGTTAATTGCAAATGCCATTGCCGATATTCTTGCAGGAATATCTATTGTAGATCCCGTTTTAAAGGTTACATCTATAGACTCCATTGAACAAGCTCGTTCTACACTTGTCAAATATTGAGTTAAGCTATCTGATGGTTTACACACACATCATGCTTTGCTTCCTGTTGAGTTCAATGATCTTGTCTTTGAGGAGGCTTTAGTCAAAGGTTCAATTGTTTTACTAAAACAATACAGTTCCAAGATGTTCCATAAATTTACGTATGTCCACACTTTCTCAAAATCTATTTTACTCCTCTCATTTATTCAATTTGCACACTCTTTCTAAATTATTCCTTGTATTTTATTGCAGGGCTATAATAGTTGAAAAATTGGAATTAATTTCAAATATTGCACTAATTGTTGGAACTCCAACTCCTCTACTCCAGTCTACAAGTGCCCTACCATCAAGTAGCTCTCAATCCCCGTTGGGAGTGTCTCAATCTACACAAGATTCATTGCAAGAAGATGGACACTCTCAAACTCAACAAATATATCCCCCTTTCACACCCATTCCCATTAAAGTGTTAACCCCATACCATAAGTATTGGTCCATTGAGGGTCGAGCCTTGACAAAGTCTCCAATCCACAAATTCAAAAACAATGGCCATGATGGCAAAGTTTTTGGATTTGATTTTGTCGACAAAGTAGGCTCTGAAATTCATGTTTCATGCTTCAACTCATTATTGTAGGCTCAACTCATTAGTCAAGTGCGATATGTTCCATCAAGTTGCATTTCATTTTTCTTTTAAACTTCAAAGATCTATACAACAACTACAGGTATGTACCCTTCTTTATCTCACCTTTACTTTCTCATTTTAGATTGCATATATCATAAAGGTACATTAAAATATGCTAAGTACATGTAAGTTATATCTCTACTTTTGTTATTGTAGGATCAACTCATTACTCAATTGCAATATGTTCCATTTGATAGACATCTACAAAACCACTATACCTTTAACCAAAGGTCACATTGCATTTAATTTCCCTTTTCAACTTCAAAATATTGGTTTTACTTGGTTGTTTTTCAAATAATGATTAAGTCTACTGTTCTTTGCAGATAAATTCTAGTCCAAAATGATCATGTCACAATATTGCAACAAATATGAAATTTCTATCTATAGTTTTCTATTTAAATCAATCGATCTATAGCATTGTCTTGTGACTATAATACAACATTGTTTATTTGGGCCAATTGTATGTTCGACAATTTCAGATTACATATCTCTTTAATAGTAATTACATGTCTCTTTAACAAAGAAAGAAAGCTCAATATTACCATAAACTTATTCGGCATACCCATTGCACACATTGCTGTGCAATTGCTAGTTAATAACTCATTATAATCGAAAATTTAGAAATTGTAATGATTATAATTGGAAAGAAATGTAGAAGAAAAATCTAAGTTTCCCATCATCTTCATTTTTTTCTTTATATCCATCAGTTTTCCGGAGATTTGGTGTATCATTTATTGCTTATCCCACAATCATTGCATGCATGTCTGACAGAGAATACAACTGCATCTGACAATAATTGAAGTTGTAAAGGACGTTCTGTGCATATCACACAATCATTGCATGCATGTCTGTCAGAGAATTGAAAACTGCATCTGACAATAATCTATTTTGATAATTTTTTGATGGATCTCCATAATATAAATCCCATCAAGCACTTCATACCATTCTGTTCTGTTCCTTTCTCCTCTTCCTCTTACAACCAGAATTTCCAAATGACTTAACATTCCCAATGAACGTAGAAACTTTTCCTAGATTGTTTCGTCAAGCACAAGCTCTTTCAGGTGGAAAGGGACCTGAAATTTCAAATTAATTTGTTTGAAATAGTTATTTATCAAATCTATAATAATCTTTTTATTAAGCAAGACGTAATTCTAAATAGAAGAACAAATTACCTGTACCCCCAACGATCCCATTAGAAATTTTTGAACATCGCAGATTTTGAAGAGGAAGCCGAGAACAGATAGGCGATATGATTGAATATTGCAGATGGTCGTTGTCGAGCGAAAATTGTACTCGTATGTGAATGCTGACTCTGCCAAGGCGAGAAACTAACACAATCTTCAGTATAATTCTGCGACTGTAACTCTCCTTCCTGAAAAATAGCTACAAACTGCACTAAAATAGCAGTCCAAAAAAAATGTTGTGTTCATTCAAGGAAACCACGCCATTAAAGCCTACGCCAAATTTTCCTTTCATTAAATCATACCTCACTAAGTAGCCAAATGTCGCAATAGTTGGTGGAATACTTACCCCCGTTACAGATGGGGCTTCAAAGTCATGCTTTTCGTGCCATTTCTTGTATAATCAGATGCTGAGCGTTATGTTTAGCTATACCTTTCCATTAATATGGCAGGAACATGCGTTTTCTTGCGTCATTGTGTGGGTCCTCTTGGAGGTCTTGGCGGGAACAGATTCTGAGAGGGAGTTTTTGAGCATCGCAATGGATTAGTTGAGCAGGAGTGTTGGGCTTTGCAGATGCTACAGCAGTGGCTTACAGACTTTTGTGGCTTGTTCTTCTTATGGGTGTCTTTTGTCTAGTGAGGGGTGAGTCTCAGGAGGGCCTAATATTGCTGCAGCTGAAAAGTGAGTTGGTGGGTTCTGAATAACTGGAATCAATCTGATGACTCTCCATGCGGATGGAAAGGAATTACGTGCGACACGGGATCGAAACTCGTGTTGGGCGTTGATCTGAGTAATGGGAATTTTTCTGGGCCGTTTCCTAGTGTAGTTTGCCGGCTACCCCAGCTCAGAAATTTGTCGCTGGCGTACAACCACATCGGCGGGACGCTGTCTCCTAACCTTTCGATGTGCAGGAGACTCGAGCATTTGGATTTATCACAGAATCTCTTTGTTGGTGAGCTACCTGATTTTATATCAGATTTGTCCGAATTGAAATATTTGGACCTGTCTTCTAACAACTTCTCAGGTTCGATACCCCCGGGGTTTGGCAAGCTCCCGAGGCTTGAGATCCTGAATCTGTGTTGTAATCTTCTGAATGGAACTTTTCCGGCTTTCCTATTAAATTTGAGCAACCTTGTGGAGTTCAAGTTAGCAAACAATCCCTTCGCTCCGTGGAATATGACTGACGGTATAGGTAAACTTTCAAAGCTGCAAAATTTATGGGTGCCCAACACTAATTTAATGGGTGAGATTCCCAAGTCTGTAGCCAGCCTGTTAGATTTGATAAACCTGGACCTGTCGCAAAATCAGCTCACCGGCGCCATTCCAGATAGCATTTCACAGTTGAAAAACGTGGTGCAAATTGAGCTCTACGGTAACCGTTTAACAGGACCCATTCCTCGAAATATGAGCAGGCTAACTGCTCTCAGAAGATTGGATGCTTCCATGAATATGCCTGAAGGGACTATTCCTGAGAGCCTTGCAGCCTTACCCCTGGAGTCCCTGAATCTTTTTAGGAATCGTTTAGAAAGCAACATTCCAGAGGCCATTGCTAATTCGCCAAATCTTTCTATGTTGAAGCTGTTCTCAAATATGTTGTCAGGAAGCCTTCCTAAAAAATTAGGGGAGAACTCTGAGCTTCAAATACTGGATATTGCGGGAAATCATCTAATAGGCTCACTACCTTCAGGTCTTTGCAAGCAAGGTAAGCTAACAACTCTCATTCCTTTCAGCAATGGGTTCACAGGTCTACTGCCTGAGGAGTATGGAGATTGTTTGAGCCTGATTAGGGTACGAATGCAAAACAATCAACTTACTGGAGAAATATCTAGTTCGTTTTGGGGACTCCCTCACGTTTATCTTCTTGACCTAAGCAACAATCAGTTCAACGGCACCATTTCTCCTGAAATTGGAAATGCTAGAAATCTCTCCGTGCTTAACATGTTTGGAAACCAGTTTACAGGACCTCTTCCTTCTCAAATGGGGAAGGAAACTAATCTTAAAGTAATAGATGGCAGTAACAGTCAGTTTACAGGATCTCTGCCCTCCAGCTTGGGTTCACTCTTTCAGCTGGCTAAGTTAGACCTTCAGGGGAATCAGATATCAGGTGGCCTTATTACTAACATAGAGTCATGGACTCACCTGACCGAGTTCAACCTATCCAAAAACATGATTTCAGGTCCTATTCCTGCAGAGCTACGGCAGTTGCCAGTTCTTAATCATCTGGATCTCTCTGTCAATGACTTGAAAGGTGCAATTCCTCTCGAGTTGGGTAATTTGACGCTTAATACCTTCAATGTTTCAGATAATCAGTTGACAGGCATGGTTCCCGCTGCTTTTGACAATAGTATATACGAATCAGGTTTGTTGGGCAATACTGGGTTGTGTGGTGAGGGTTTTAAATTAATAAAATCTTGTTCTGGAAAGGTGTATGACAGAAAAGGGAGCAGCAAGAGTATATGGTTGCTCGTTGTAATATTTGCTTTAGCAGTGTTCGTTTTGTTGCTAGGGCTGGCCTGGTTTTACAGAAAGTACCGCCTTTACAGTGGGACTAGAGATGTGGAAATGTTGCAGGACAATAAATCTACCTGGATGCTAACTTCCTTTCACAAGTTGGGTTTCAGAGCATATGACATTTTAGATTGCATAGACGAGGGGAATGTGATTGGAAGCGGTGGATCAAGAAAGGTGTACAAAGCAACCCTTGGTAGCGGGGATATAGTAGCAATCAAGAGGCTCTGGAGTGTTTCGGATGCCAGCAATGATAATGGATTCAAGGCAGAAGTGGAGACGTTGGGACTAATCAGGCATAAAAACATTGTTAAATATGGTGCTGCTTTGCTAATAGAGATTCTAATCTTTAGGTGTACGAGTACATGCCTAATGGTAGTTTGGGGGATATCCTACATGGTCCCAAAGGAGGTCTCCTTGATTGGCCTACACGGTACAAAATTGCAGTTGGAGCAGCTCAAGGTCTGGCACATTTGCATCACGATTGCGTGCCTATCATTCATCGTGATGTGAAATCTAATAATCTATTGCTGGATTCTGATTTCAATGCGCGCGTGGCTGATTTTGGGCTTGCCAAGATCATTCGAACTCATGAGAAGGAAGTGGATTTAATGTCTGCAATTGCTGGTTCCTACGGTTACATAGCTCCAGGTGTGTAAATCTCTCCCTCTCTTTCTCTGTCTCCACACCAGCAAGCGGATCTTTCTCTTTTCACTGTAGATTTTACTGCATAGATCCTAAGCCTTTCAAGATCACAATATCATAATATAAGAGTAAATGAGTAATATAATATTGTAGGCCGTACAGGGTGACTACAATCATAGTAAACAAATAGGTGGACGGGAAAGCAAGTAAATTATTTGAATGGTTAAAGATCAATCGTGAAATTTACGTCAAACCTACCTATGAAGTGGTATCGTTGCAAAGTTTCTTTCCTGTGCCAGGTCAATTATTATCTTCAAGCTTGAGGAGCCATTGCCTCAGGGCATTCTGAGCCACTTTACTTTTCACCCGTCTTTGCTTTTTAGTTATATTTAGACCTTATCAACTGCAAGTCAATATGCCACGTGTTTGAAGAGAAACTTGAATAGTAAGCGTGAATCGATATTCTTAACGGTTTCTAACATGACTAATTGAGGGCCGGTGTTTTCTTTTAATTTAAAGGGCCCTCTAGAACGTAACCTGCCAATTACTAGGTTACGACCTTCCAATTCTTATAAGGTAAGTTCAAATAAATCAAACTAGGGTTGTGGGAGTTTTTAAGGTTAATACAATTGAGCACAAAGCCCAAGTGACAATGTGGGTAAGATTCTTTGGAGACTAGAACATTTACAACACTTCTATAACACAATTGTAGGATAGCCTTTGGAGGGCACGCAAGTCTGATTCAGACACATTAAAGCCCAGTCTTTTGATTTGCTGGATTACTGAATTAGAGGGTAATCTATGGACTGTGGTCCTAGAGATAAGATCTAATTTTCATAAAAAAGTGATTGATGAATAAAATTTCAAATCACTCGTGTTTTTAGAACCATGAATTACTCGTGTTGGAGACCGAAACATAGTGATGATGGAAGAGATTGTTTTGTTCGAACTTGGATCAAACCTAAAAGTAACAGAGGTATTTTCTTCCTGCTCATCTTCTATAGAGAATTCCCCTCAGATATTATTTCGTTTGTTGTGAATCGTAGGATTTGTTATCATCAGTTGTGCACGTCAAGCTAAATTCTCATTAGAGTTTTGAAGGTCAAGCTAAATTCTAATTAGAGTTTTGAATTGTAGTTATAACAAATTTTTGATGTATAGAAGCAGCTATTTCTTCCTAAAAGTATTAATTTTTTCAAATTTCAATCTGGAATATAGAGTTGTTAGCTGATTTGATTCCTTTTATGCTTGATTCAGAGTATGCCTACACCCTGAAAGTCAATGAGAAGAGTGATATCTATAGTTTTGGTGTGGTGCTTTTGGAGCTGGTGACAGGCAAACAACCAGTTGATCCCAAATACGAGGAGAACAAAGACCTTGTGAAATGTGTGCGCAGTATAGTTGAGCAGCAGAATGGTTGGCATGACGTATTGGATCCCAGAATTTCAGATTGCTTCATGGAGGAAATGATTATGGTTATCAAAGTAGCTCTCCTCTGCACCAGTGCTTTGCCCATCAACCGACCCTCAATGAGGAAAGTCTTGGAGATGCTGCCCAAGCGTGGGTAACTATACAAGCTTATGGAATTCAGCAAGGATGCCAAGTTTATCTCCTTATAATGACAAAAAAGATCACACTTGTCTGATAGAAACTTACCTTTTTGTGCTTTAAAATGGACTTCTTATTTTGCTTGGTGTTGTGCACTGCACTATCAAAGTGAATTCCTTGCTAAAGAGCCGCATTTGGTCATTTAGTCCAGAGTCTATATCCACCAGTAAGAAGTAGTATTTTGTCTATAATATATATAGATACACGTTGTCAAAGACCCCAGTCTGGTCCTTTAATCTGGGATCTGCATGGTCCTTTAATTAAGGATCTATATCTATGAGTAAGAGATATTTTGTTCCTTGTATATAAACAGACCTTGCCAAAAACCCTGGTTTGGTCTTTTTGTTCATGATTTATATCTAGAAGTAAGAAGTACTTGTTCCTTGCATATACATTCCTTGCCAAAGGCCCTGGTTTGGACTGTTGTTCTGGGATATGTATACTTGGATTATGCATTGCTTGCAAAGGCCCTGGTTTTTTGTCCATGATATATATCCATGAACAGGATGCATTTTTTTCTTATAAATATATACACATCTTTATGGTGTAAACCAAGTCGCTGCTCATTAACATTTTTGTAGAAAATAGCGTGTCTTTGGGCAAATAGAATTAGAGAAAGGATCAGCAGGTCGGTAGTTCTTCCTGATCATAGATGTAGAGTTGTAAATTGTAATACTGTTTTTTATATTATCAGTAAATTTGCTTAGGATTTATGTGAAAGTTGATTAAAATATAAATGGAGAAAATAGCAAATCAGAAATTCTTTATGCTCTGTACTTGCATTTAGATTTTACTGTCGTTCGAAAGGAATTCCTCCATAGAGAAAAAAACAAACCAACCTAATTTTCACAAATTTCAATTCAATCCCACTTTCCCCTTAAAATGCCATGAAGTTATTTCCACCCAAAGTTATTGCTTCTATCGTAAAAGGAATATTTCCAGATGTATTGTTTTTCATATCAAATTACAGAATGGTAATCAGACAGTAGTATTTATTTAATGTCTTCTTACACAATGAAGAATACCTGGCTTATCTCTTTACAACAAAGAATCTAGTGGCGGGAAGAGATGTATAAATGTCAACAACTTATGTTCATACCCTGGTGCTTTTAAATTGTTGTACATGATCATGGCTTTAAAGAGGCCTTTCTGACACTCCCTAGCCAAAGGCAGGAACCCAATATTCATCTTGTCTTAAGAGAATACAAACTGGACCCTTTGCATTCTCAGAACCATTCGAATGCGTCACAAGCAGGATGCAAAGGCTAAGCATCATAGTCCACAGTACAGAGGAAAGAAAAGTGTTACTTCAAATACAATTGAACGAAACAAGGCAGGTTAAGGCTTGAGTTGTAACTCCACTGTAGGACGTCTGCATAGCCTATGGACTTTGCACAGTCGCGTGTAACATTAAGGAAGAAAATGTTGACCTGCATCAGCCAGACTACAAAACCTTTTGGGTATTTTTACGCCGAGAGGCGTCCTACAGTGAAAGCACGAGGAGCGTGTACATTTTTTGAACCTGCATTTATTTTGACCTGCCGTTACATGTTGCATGCATAACAAGAAGTGGAAGAGATTGGGTTCAACATTACATTGATTTTCATAAATGGGATCCGATCCTTGGCCGCCCTCAGCTGGTTCTTCTGGCTCGGCACCCATAGGTTGATGCTCTAAAACCCTTCATAGAAGAAGGTTATCCAAGTTTCTTGGCCTTTTGCGTTAATTACACCAGTTACAGGTAAATCCTTACTTTGTCGCATTGTATGTTTCAACTCTGAATATTTTCCCAATGCAATTGAAGGTTTAGCAAAATAATAGGTAAAAGAATCTCATAAATTTTCCAGACGATCTGTTGTAGTCATTTTGTTGCACAGAAAAACTCTTGTAATCTTCAACAACGATATCATTTAGTTCTTGTTTGGTTTTTTAGTTTCTATTCTGTTCTGTAGCATCATCGTAATGGGTTTTTGGCTGATGCAACTCCTTGTTAACTTTTCTTGGTTGGCTATGGGTATCGTCTATGATCTTCTTAGTCCCTGCAACGAGTGTGCTTTTCTCATCATGCTGGCGGCACCCACTGTGCTCGGCATGTCCTTCATTTCCTTCATTTCAGATTTCATGGATCTATACTCCATTATGTAATCTTTCCTAACATTTGTTGCGGAAGAAGGCACACTAAGGATGAAACAGAACATTTGCAGAAGATGATTAATGACAGAATAATTGCAGGCATGCTAAGGAAGTTGTGTGGACAGATAAGTGGAGACTTCGCATGATACAAATAAAGTCCAAGAGAAATCAGCTAGCAATGCAAAACAATACAGAAATACATTAATGGATGGGAAAGAGGCAAAGGAAGAGAAAAGGACTACATTTCGAGCAGGGGGCACAAAAATGTGACCATAACAACATTAATAACCGCCCCTGTTTAAAATAGAAATGTCGTTTCAGAGTCTTGTAAGTTATTGTGCAGTTTATCTGGCATCTTCACTGTCTTGTCATGTCTTCACTGAAATCTCAGACAGTTGGATTGTTTGCCTTGCAAGTAAATAAGTTATCTTCTCTGGTTTAGAACAATTACAGCTGCTCTCAAAAAGTTTCAGATTCAGCTTTCCTCAATTGCAGGCTTTGGAAAGATCTGAGTTTTGCTTCTTCCCCTTCATTCCAGTTGGGAGTTTTCAGTTGTTTCTGGGTAAGAGGTGTCTCAGGAGTCAGGGATCATCACTCCCAGATTCTTGCACACTAGGTAGTTGGGTTAATCAAGTTTGCAGCCATTGGCTGCTCTCTCTGCAGTGAGTTCTGATGATGAGCAGTCAGTAATAAATTCAGGGGATGTTTCCACTGATGAGGTGGATGATTGGCAGTTGGTTTCGGTATTTATTCTGTGTTGGTTTTTCCTCCTCTGCTCAGTACTGTACAGCAAGATGAAAGGTGAATTGAATTCTGGAGTGCACGCTATTGGCGTGCATAATAAGGTTTGTTAATGTTTTCTAATGCTTCTGCTGTGTTCCAGTCTGCAATCCAGCGGCTTCAGAGGATACAAAATCTTTTCTACAGTCCTCTTCGACGCCCAAGGACAATGTAAAATGGAGTGGCTTCACATTCTTGATAAAATTTCCAACAGTCTTCCTCTACTCCAGCCGTTTATCCTTCTAAAATCTGTAACTTGGGCCCAATATCAAAACAATTTCTGAATTTGATTCTGTTTTTTTTTTTTTTTTCCTTATTTTCTGATTTTAATGATGATCGTAATATCTTATTTGAAATGTCAAAAAAACTCAAATTGTTAAATCCAAAAACAATTCACACTAATATCATGAACTATAGAATTTATGTCTTAGAAAATTATATGTTTCTAATTCTTTGTTGTTAAATGCGATGGGATATTTGACAAGGGCGAAGAGATCCATTTTGTTCTTGAGTCGTCCTGAGTTTTAGCGTGATTATACATCATAAAACCAATAGGAATTGAAGTTCTTTTATAGTTATAAATTTCGATCAAAGGCACATGTGGTTAGTAAGACTTATTAGGATTATTATAAAGAACTTAACCAATAATTTAATTTTGTGTATGACCTTAACCTTAATATTATATTATTGTAATATAATATTATAATAATATAATATTTATAATATCATATTATATAATAATAGTTATCTTCTTCTCTAGGCATTGATTGAGAATACTGACATATAAGAAGTAGAATTTCTCCTACATGAATTGATTTCAATCAGTGCATTTCTGACAACTTACATAGCACAGAAGATCAAAAGACCACGAACTATTATCATGATATTGAAAAATTTCTCTGGACTAAGAACCACCTACCATGATATTGAAAATTTTCTCTAGATTGCAAAGTGACGATAACCCATCGATGCTGCTTAAAATTTAAAACACCAAACCATCTAGGTCAAACTCAAAATTCAAGTCTGGTATCTTTCATATATCCTACCCTTAGTGTATTAAGACACTCCAAAGTACCAAACACAAATGACCTTATGGTTCTATCATTTAATGGCCAAGAATACAACTTTTTAAAGCTTAAACATAAATTCCTTTACAGTAGTGGTAAAACATTCATGAAAATTAAAAAAAAAAGATTAGTGCCAAATTTTTTTTGAAAAGTAAAGCAGCAAAACAAGGGTGCTGGCCCAAATACAGAGAGCCCGGAGGCTTAAAACAAGGGTGATTAATGCCAATTTGTTATTAGCTTTACACCTTTACAATTTCTTCATGGTGACTTTTTAATTTCTAAAACCAAGGTTTGTATTTGGCTCAACAATTTGTAGCCAAATCAGATGAGATTTGTTTATGGATCACTAAGTTATCCATCTATGAACCTATGCATAACATGAGTGAAGATTATAGGAAATTTAGGGAATAATACAATACAGTAAAACTATGTAGCCAATTTTAACTTCTTAGTAATGCCAGCAACATATTTCCCTTGGTAGAATGCTTGATCTAGCTCCAGTTTAGTTGGTTGACGTGAACCATCTCCTGGATAAGTTCCAGCACCATAGGTAGAACCACCTTTCACTTCATTTATTTCAAACATATCAGGTCCATAAGCGTACCCCAGAGGGACAAAAATGATCCCATGATGAGCCAACTGTGTAATGGCTGTTAAACTGTCACCATTACAAGCAAAGAAGAGACATGTTTACAACATTAATATTTTTCCATATAAATCAAGATATCAAAGAACTTATATATGTTGATGGTTTTGCACTGTCAAATTTTAATAGGAAACAAAGCAAAAATTTCTGGTAAGAGTTATTATCATCATGGAATTCTTGTGAAATACAATGAATGAGTGTGAAATATCAACCAATTTTCAGCAAAGACATAGTTTTCTGATGGGCTTTGGAAGTTTTACCGTCTGGACTAGTACATGCTAATTCAATTACAGTACACATTGTAACTTACAACAATACTTTGAATGGATCTTTTCTCATGCTGGGTCAATTATAATGCCCATCCTAACTTTCAACAATCCCAAGTCAATCTTTTAACATATTGACAATGTATTACATAATGTAATTCATACTCTAAACGTATCAACAGTAATGTAATCCTAGATAGTGATGCAAAATTCTTATTTCAAAAACATTTTACTGAATACCCAAATCACTATTTACTAAAAGATTGCAAACCCAGAACCCACCTAGGCCTACAACAATAGACTAATTAATACTTCTCTACTTATATTTCTTTCCACCTATAACCACAGAAAAATAAAGATCAATGTGGAAACAAGATCCCAAATTTCTCAATCACTGTCTATAGCCCTAAGATTCTAGCAAAGATCATCAACAAGATTTAGCCTAAGCATCCATGTAATTTTCCGCATTGGACCAAATTGAGCAATGCAAAAGTCACATTTTCTTGAGCCCTTGGAGATCTTGTGTCCAATAGATCCAATGAAAATTGAGTTCCAACAAAGATATTAAGTCAATACCTATGAGGGGAAAAGATAGATAATGCTAATTATGCTCTTTTATAGAAAGAGAGCTCCTATATACAGTAAACTTGCTGTCGAATTGATGAAAATTTTCTGTTCCCTTGAAGAAAATATAGCATGCATTCATCCAAATAGCCAAAGAATAAATCAACTTGTAAGAATTAGAAAATATTGCTTTAGCAAAAATTGCATGAAAATAAAAGATGGATCTGATATTTCACACCACTCTTTGAGACTCCATCATCAGGAAAAATGATGGATGGAAATTGCAAATTAGAGCTCCATGTATAGATAATTACTTGGGATGTAAATCACCTATACTTTTATATTTTTACGAAATTATCTATATTCTTTTCGGGACTTTGTGGATGAATGATCAATGTCGAGTACAAAAGTAGTTTCCAAAAACACAAATGACCTAAATTAATAGGGGATTGATGGAGCTTCGAATTATACTCATCGCATGATGGTTAACGAATAGTGGCTCTAAACATGGGTTCATCTTTTGTTTCAACCCAATTTTTCTTGATCTAATAATCTCCTGAAAGGGGTTTGTGAATACGGCTCAAATGTTGGAATAAAAAACCAATAGACAGTCGCATCAAATCATATTCTATTGTAGGGTAAAAGCAAGAAGTTGAGTACACGAAGAGGGGAAATTTTAGGAAACAAAAAAAATTCGCAAGAAACGCATACGCGTTTTTAAAAAATGCGTACGTGTTACGGAACATGTACCCGAACTGAAATCTGAATGCGTACACGCTCAGCTACATGTACGCGAATTGAAAACGCGTATGCGTTTTGGAAAGGTATTTAATTTTTTAAATAAACTGCCAGTTTTCATTTTATCCACTATTTTTAACTGCGCCAGAGAAGACAATGCAGACCGCGTACGCGTTTGTAAGCTCGTGCTTGGGGAATATTTCAACTGCCACCTCCTCCCGTCAACACACCTGACCTCTGTGACCTCTAGGTTGGTTGAATTCTGCCATTTTTTGCTTTGTATCTTGTTTTTTTGTTTTTTAATTAGTATTTAAGTTTTGTTTCTTTAATGTGTTTTAGTTCAATTTTTTATAGTTTTAAATTGCATTTAAAAAATCAAAAACGTCAACAAAATAAATAACGTTAAATTGTAAATTGAAAACCATAAAATCTAAACCTAAATTGGACACATTTAACTTAGAAATCAAAACCATAGGTTACAAAATTTACATACGTCTCTAAAAACTAATTTACACAGGTTAATCGTTGGTCCTAAACCCTAAAACGTAAACCTAAACAATCCAACTTGTATCACTTGATTTCCTCTAATAAGTGAAGACATACTAGCATAGATAATTTTTTGATAGATCAACCTTACTACATCTTCTCTTTATGCACTGATAGAATTACATTTTAAATTTTATACATGGGGAAATTTGTAGGAGTTAAATAATACCTTGGGGAAGAGGATAAACTATCACCATACATTATACAACCAAAATACATTAAAGATAAAATTAAAAAATTAAACTAATATTTACAATACTAGCTTATACCTATGTAAGAGGTTCATAAAATATAAAATAGTTACAATGATAAGCATCACCTTTCATACACAATGATTAGGTGGATTCAATACAATTGATGTCATCAACCAAAAATAGGAATAAGGTTAAATCTAACCAAAATCTACATATCTTTATTTATATATAAGTACTGATAAAAAAATTAGTAAAACTTACCAACCAAGTACTACCACTTGTGTGTCTCAATGTTGAAGGTATACCATACATGTATGCTTATCATTAAACTATTATTTAAAGATTATCATTGATATACAAGAAACAAATAATTTAGTATATTTAATATTTTATTAAAAAATGTATAGCTAACGACTTTGAAAGACCACATGATTATGTGATAAAGTGCTAACAAATGAAGTGCTAGTAAATGTTATATTTATACTCTAACCCTTGAATTTTATAATATATATAAATTTTTATCTTATTGGGAAGATCTTTCTAAGTTTTATCTTAGAAACCTCTCTCCCCTTAGGTGAGCTAAAACTAGAAACCTTCCTTAAATTCCCTTTTCCTTCTTCCTAAGTCTACACACTCCTTGCATTTATAGTTCCTCTTCATTGATACTCTCTACCTACTTATACACATATATAATATGCTTGGCCAAGTATTCTACCTAGATGCACTCTTTGTATGTATTTCAACCACTTCACTAAACTTTGCAAAATATTCAAGGCTACATTCATATAGAACTTGAAACAATGTCTTACTATGCTCTAACTTACTAAATTGTTGTAAGAAAATTTACCATGTGCATATACTAAGTCTGACTAATTTGGTTTGCCACCAACTATAAATATTAGTAAATAGCCCAAAATTCCTATTCATCACATCAATATTTTTATTTACACTAGGATGATAAGTCAAGCTAAGATAAAACCACTCAACCTATTTTTTTTCAAATTAGAGCTGCAATTTTTAATAGCCTAGTATTTTCCCCTTTAATATCTTTGGTTCCCTCAAGTACCCATCATTTCTATGAGATCATAGATTTACTAAAATGGGTCTCTTGGTTAACTTGTGAAATTCAAGTCATGCTTTTCCTCCCTCATGTCTTCATCATATGCCTAAATTGTCAAATCAAATAAACTCATATGTATGAGTATGATTGACCCTATTTTTATCCTATGGTGATTTTTTATACTTTCCTTTGCTAACACACTATTCCTCCATTATTCCCCATTTCCACATTTTCTTAGGTTTCCTCTAAGTTCTTTTATATATTTCAGTTTTCAAGTTTTTCCTTACCCAAGTATCTTGTCAAGAAGTTCTCCAAACTTTTTGTTCCCTGTTCAATATTTTTACTATGTTTAATTTCCTGAGATTTTGTCTACCTCTATGCCTCTTCATCGATTCTTGTGATTTTTGCTACCCTTAACCCCATAGTGTGCATAAGGTTATAAGTAGTTGGTTTGTGGCTACCTTAACTCTTAGTTAAATTATATGATTTAAATCATAGTCTTATTTCTAGGTAATTAAGTTAGTGTAGATGAACATTATTCTTAGGTATCTAAGTAAATTTAAGTGAAAACCAATGAATACGTAGGGTACATATGGGAACTAGTGTTTTGTTTATTATCAATAAATTTACAGAAAAATCATAAGAGCAATAGGGATGAGAAGATAAAAATTGAATAAAATTGACAACAATAATTCTCACTACATTCACTAGATTTGGTTATACCACCATATTCATGTGCATTTGTGAGACATAACCCTATGAAGAATTCAATAATACAAATCTCACCAATTTATTCAATGTACATTTATTTACATTTATTACAATCCTTTATTTATTACCAAGATAAGATAATCCTTTGCAAGACAACAAGCATGATCCTTTGATTCATCCAAAAATATCAAAATACACTAAATTTAGTAGAGTTCGACGTAGAAAATGTAGATGCATTCTATGATAAAAATTATTTCTAACCCTTACACAATTTTTAAAAAGAGATGTACATAGGAACTAGGTGTCCCAAAATTTAAGGATCTGAAAGAGTTTAGTTGAAACTTAACCCTAGGTGACTTGCTCTAATTGGAAAACTAATTGAAAATTAATTGAAAGCCAACTGAGAACTACAAGATGAGTGGGAAATCCCACACCATCTCAATATTTATCAACATCTATGTTGATTTATTACATTTATTTAAAAGAATAAAGAATGCGCAAAGTAATTTAACTAGTACCTAAAATACTTCGAGTCTATAAAGTTATTTGAAAAGATATTAATAAATTCATTTAAATCATTCATACTAGCCTGCCCCTTTTGATACTTAAACTTAATCCTCTAAGAAAATGTAGATTCTTCTAAGTTCCCTTGTAGTTCATCAAAATCAACCACCTCAAGATTCTTGGAATTTTTGAATATCTTTTTTTATTTTCATCATTCTTTCAATATAATTCTTGGATACTGACTCATGCAGTGAATCTGAAAATTATTTGATCATCTTAGTAGTTGAGGTTACCATTTATGTTGTCTCCTAGAATGTGCAAGAGAGGTCTTCAATGATTTTCAATATTTTTCATCACTTGTTCTACTAACCTTCTGTTTTTATTCAACTCTCATTTATAGTTCTTAAGTGACTATCGGTTTCTATTCAACTCTCATTTATAATATGAATTTTTAATGCTATGATTTTTTAATGTTATAAATTGAATGGTCTTCAAATGAAATATATTTTGAATTTGTGCATGTTCAATGTGATTTTTAAATAACTTTCAAATTGTGTGCATTATTTAATTAGTTTGTTGATATATATTTTTTAATTGTTTAACATGCAGTTGCCATATCATTTCTCGGATGGATCCACTTTTCACTTTAGAGGATTTCATGCCTAATCCAGAAATCCCTATAGATCCTAGTGCACATCCCACCCCACCACATGAGGATATGCCTAACTCACCTCCGCATTCTCCACCACCTAACCCCCCACCCCCTCCTCATTTGACCAAAATCAACTAAGAGAGAATATTCGAGCCAACTTAGTTGTCATTCAAGGAAACATAGATCTCATAAAAAATGAGACTAGAATCCCTCCACATCTCGCACGGTTTGCATCTACGATGCAAACTATTGTCGATTCTTGTTCGATCTATCGATGCGGACCTAGATAGGTTCCATCAATGGAGAGAAGAGAGGAGACAATTCTATGCAGATGGACTGTCATATAAAGAAATCAATGACCTAAAAATCACTAAACAAGCTATGTGCCAATATTTTGTGAACCCCCAAACAAACGAACCAATACCACCCACAAAAAAAAGAATTTCAATTTTATGGTGTAGGCACCCACATATAGCTGCACATTTTTGGGAGAGATGGTGGATGGTGTTTGATACTCCACCACATGGAAATAGTGAGGTGCCCTTATATTTTTTGAGAAAGTTATGGGTTGAGTTTGAGTTGGGTAAAAAACCCAACTATTTTGATATGAGGTCATTTCAGGGAGCTGGGCGTGGCATGCCCCAACATAGACTAGGAGCACGTGTCAATCCTCAGCAACGTGCTCCAGTTGCTCCTCTTTTTCCTCCTTCTCCTGGTATTCCCGCTGCATTTCAACAACAAACCATGTTATCTACACTAGGAGCATTGAGTTCACTTTCAGGACATCTAACTTAGCAGACTACACATGCGGCCACTAAAGTGGCCAATACAGAGCATGGAGGCTCGGGCTATAGGGATACTTAGACATCCACTTTAGGTGAGGCACATGCATCTAGGGCGGGATCATACCTAAATTTACTATATTCTGAGGATCGGCCCACACAGGTATGTTCATCTTTTGAACTTAAATTTAATTCAAGTTTGAAATGTAAAAAATTCATGTAAATAATAACATCAAACTATATATATAATATAATATTAATTCAATAATTTTGTGTTTGGTGTACAGACGCATGATGACATGATGCCCGAAACTCAATATCATCATCGTGTGTATATGTCGAGTGCTGTAGATTTGGGCTCACCTTTTCGACAGGTACTTGAACTAAAATATATTAAATAATTTGTGTGGATATACATATATATATATAATTTAATTTGAATTTGTACACGTGTGAATTGATATATTATATCTAGATGCAGGGAGGTCATACTATTCCTAGTATTGACCAGCCACAAGTTACAGTGGTGAGCGCTCCTGAGACATCATCAGCTCAGGTGCGTGCTTTCAAAAGTTTGTTAAGTTTAAATTAAATACACATCATAGATCTAATTTAATTTTTTCATTTACATACACATGTGTGAATGATCTATATGAACTATTGTACATCTATATGTAGGGATTTGATGAGATAACCATGGCGGGCCGCGCACCTGAGACATCATTGACATCTATTCATGGGCAATCTCAGGTGCGTGATCATGAGGTCATATCATTCGAGGTTGTAAACTTTACTTTAAATCTCCTATACAATTTTCACGAACATTTTATATATATATATATATATATATATATATAGATAT
>VDFB02327255.1:0-21770 GCA_007258455.2 Sequoia sempervirens
TAAAATTCATCATCAAAATAGGGAGGCAAATTGTTTGATAAGGACTGTCAATGATTGGAAAACAATCTTGAATAAGAAGATTGTGATTTATATCACAAGTGAACACCAATACTTGAAATGAAGCAACAAAGTTGTATTTCTTAGCGACAAAAGAAAATATGTCCACAATAAGTAGGGGTATATACAATAAAGGGAAGACAATATGATGAAGAGAGTAGTGACATAGTAACAATATATATTGGTGAAATAGTGCAATCACAGGAACAATGCTATTCATGAAATTTTTACTTCCTAGTGTTAATGTTGCACACTGAAGGAATTGATTCCAGATATATGTAAATGGGCAGTCATGTTAAAAGAGTCAGCTGTGTCTCTTTACTAGTAGCAACATGTTGATTTTATTTATAAAAAGAATATGGCAGTTGACTAGATTATTTTGAGTTACATGGCATTCATGAAGAAATGGGGAAAATGCATAAAGTGTTTGACTCATACCAAATTATGCAATAAAATTGAATCATTTTGTAAACTATTTTCTATTCATAGCAACATTATCTTTTGGGACAGTCAACTGAGAAACTCTTGTTCCGACTGAATTCTTTCTCATGGAATCTCATTCATATTTTAATCTGGCACAATCTTATCATAATAAAGGTAATTTTAACACTATTGGTCATTATTTTTGGCATCACAAAGAAAGTAAAGATGCTATGATGCAGTACAAATAATGCTACAAAAAAAGAAATGCTTGAAATTTGCATTTAAAACATACAACTGCAATCATGAAAAGCTACTAATTCAGAGTTACAGTGGCATGAAAGATTTCACAAAAACAATGAGAGCAGGAATTGTGTAGAGGTGACGTATTTCCAGTGCAAGATTCTACAAATGGCCATGATAAAAGTTTGAAAAAGAATAGTGAAGAGCAATGAAAGCCCTAATTGTGTGCGTGAAGAGAAAAACTCTAGATCTACAGATAAATGAAGTCATGGTTTTCTTCTTTTTCTCTTTAATGAAAATGCATGAGATAAAGAACAAATAAAAGGAAGGCATGTTCCTCCACAATATGAGGAGAATAAAGAGGAAAAATGGAGGAGACTCAAAGCTATGTGGAAGTGAAGAACCCAAAATAATTATTCCCTTGAATTTCTATAGAAAGCAGTTAAAGTCGTGGCATAGTGAATGATAATAAAATTCTATAGAAAATTCATTGAAAATATTTCATACCTGTAAGGAAAGCTAAGTGTGGAAAACAACTCTTCTAACGTCAAAACCTCAGGGAAGAATGTAGACCTTTTAAATTTTACAATTACAGTCCAATTAAGATGCACTTGAAAGAGATAATAGAAACGGAGAATTAAACATACACATATGAACACTAGATTTACATGGGAAAACCCTTACAGGAGAAAAACCCACCACACCAAGAGAAGTCACTTTGTATTACAGTAATAAGAATTATATATAGAGATCAGACTTATCTTTCTAATGTTAGTTTACAGTAGCATTCACAATGATCAACCTTGTACAGAATATTCAAGTTACTATCCTCTCAGAATCTGATTCACACTGATACACTTCGAACAATTCATCCAACCATTGAACAAATCACCATCTACAAACTTTGAGTATATCCAAGACACCCATGTCCGTCAAACTTGCTCTCAGTAACGGTCGCAACAGTCCAATTGCTAGCGGTTCCCATTCTGCTCTCTGATTGATCGAGGACACACCACGTCGGATGGTCAATCAGTCAAAGGTGTTCAAAAGAGTATTTTCATGTAGGTGAGACACTAACCATGTCTCCCCGATGCCACAAGACTTAACCATCAATATCACCAAGAGTCATCACTATCGGCAAGAGGTTCCATCGAGTTCAGAAAGCTATTGCTTAGACTTCGCCTTGTCACCAAGACCTCATACTGATGATCATCACTTGTATTGTTATTCGGCAAGACCATCGTCCTTCACCAAGAGTTCATACCGAGCCTTCAATTCATTTCAAAATGACCAATAGTCGGCAAGACTTACCACTATTGCTGAAAGTTCTTACAGAAGTCTCCAAGTTACCCTGAGACCACTAGTCGCCAAGAGTCATACCGATAACAAACTATAACATCGGCGAGACAAACACTCGTCGCTAAGACTTCATACTGAGACTTCCATGTTACCTCGATGAGCATCGGTGAGACAAACATATGTCCCAAGAGTTCATAGAGAGGTTTCCATGTTACCCCGAAGACTCCAACTATAGCACCCTGTCGGCGAGACAAACCATCTCAATAAGACTTCATACCGAGATAAGCCTTTTGGCCAAAAGTCTACCAAACACCACTTTTCACCCAAATTCTCATCGATATACAATAAGAGTGGCCTATCAGCCAGAGATCTCTACTCGGTAGAGAGTTACAATGAACGCCACAAGTCACACCGACAACACTAGTCAGCAAGATAGAAGCATTGTCTTAGTGACCTGTACAAACCACAAGGTTACTAAACTGCCAGTCGGCCAGACAAAAGGAATGCCACATTGACTTTGCTCTTCCAGAGGTTTTAGCCTGTGAGATTGAGGCACATATTTCCAACAATCTCCCACTTGACGAAGATCACATAGGCACCTCCAGAGCATAACAAAACTACTAAAATTCATGGGCACCGAGGCCCATCAAATTGGCACACCACCTGAACTTGTTTGTGCTCACTGGCTTCGTCAATGCATCTATAACATTCTCCAAAGTATCCAATTTTTCTAATGAAACCTTTCCATCCTCCACCATATCTCGTACAAAGTGGTACTATACATCTATATGTTTCATCCTGGCATGGAAAGTAGGATTCTTTTCCAAACAGATAGCACTCTGACTATCACAATAAATTGTTATTTGCCCTGCATCAAAACCAATGTTAGAACACAAACATTTTAACCAGATTGCTTCTTTACAGGTGTGTGTTGCTGCCATGTATTCTACCTGCGTAGTGAAGCGACTACAACACGCGCTTACTCGCATCAACTAACTACACCACCATTTAACATGAAAATATACCCTTTGGTGGATATTACGCTATCAATGTCCCCTATCCAATCAAAATCCACATATCCTCGAATGCTGAGAGTCCTCTATGATTCAACCAAATTTCCATGGTAACACAAAGCATATTATGAAGTGCCCTTCAGATATTTGAACACTCTTTTCATAGCATCCCAATGTGTCCTTCCAGGATTTTCTATAAAGTGACTAAGTACTCCCTTTGGCAGGAAATGCCGACCTTGTATAGACCAGTGCATACATAGATTTTCCAACCACTAGCATAGATTTACCTTTGGTCATGTCCTCCATCTCGATTAGGAGATTTTGGACGTCTTCAACAAGTAGCTTTGTTCCCGCGAAAACTGGAACAACTGGTTAGTTACACAATAATTCGCCACAAAATATCTTTGGGAATAGTCTTGATATACTTATACGAGTTAATTAAAGTTTTCTACTATTCCTATCCCTGGTTATCTCCATCCCGGAATATACCTTGCTACACCAAGATCTTTCATTTCAAACTTAGCAAACTAGGACTTAAGATCAAAAATCATCAACTTACTATTGCCTATGAACAACATATCATCAACATAAAGAGCAATAATAAGCACTCGATTACTTTCAAATTTATAATACACACAATTATCAGATTTTGATCTTACAAATCCTAAAGACAATACAAAAGTATCAAACTACGGTACCACATTCTAGGTGACTGCTTTAACCCATCTGAGAGACTTTTAACTTGCAAACTAGTCTTTCTTTACCTTTTTCCACAAAGTGCTTCGACTGAGACATATAAATTTCTTCTTCAAGATCACCATGAAGAAATGTTGTCTTCACATCCATCTGCTCAATTTCTAATTCATACACAGCTACAAGTGACAAAAGAAATCTAATAGATGTCAGCTTAGCTATAGGAGAAAAATTTCTCCATAATCAATTCCCCTCTACACAGGGTAACCTTCGCCCAACCAACCTTGCCTTACAACTTTCCCATACTACCATCGGACCTGTACCTGTTTTTAAATACCCATTTGCAACCAACAGCTTTTCTGCCTTCAGGCAAGGGCACCAAACTCCAAGTATCATTCTTTTCTAATGATGACATTTCTTCATTCATGGCTTCCAACCAAGAGTTTGAATCAGACATTCTAAATGCCTCTTTCACAGTCCTAGGCTCATCGGTGCTAGAAATTAAAGCATAGGCACAAGTAGAATCTATCAAAGAAAACCCATGCATTGTCCGGTTGCTTTCTTTCCGCGGAGTTGACCTCCTCGCTTCTTGAGGGTTGAGGTTGTCCTTCTTCATCGGAACTCTCGAACTACTTAGGCTCTCATAGTTTGGTACATTTGAATTTTCAATTCCTCTTTATCTAGTGTCGGGAGGAATTTCAACTACATCCTTTTGTTTTTTGATTTTGTCTCTGACTACAGATCCAAGGTAGAAGGCTTCAAATCATGAAAGATAACACTTATGTTGTACAAAACCTTCTGTGTATCAGGATTCCAAAACTTGTATCCTTTATGCCAGCACTATAATAATAAAAATACATTTGACAACCTTGTTCTCCAATTTAGATCTATTTTCATACGACACATGTGCATATGCCTCAGCCAAAAACACGAATATGTCTCAGAGAGGGCTTCTTACCAGACCATGCTTCCAAAGGTTTTTTCTCAACAAGAGCGAAATTTGGAGAACGGTTTATCAAGTAACATGTTGTAGCAACTGCCTCAGCCCAGAACTTCTCCTCCAAGCCAACACTGCTTAGCATACTTCGTGCTCTTTCCATCACTGTTCTGTTGAACCTTTCTGCAACTCCATTTTGCTGTGGAGTGTAAGGTGTAGTTTTATGTCTTTTAATCCCATGATCTTTATAGTACCTCTCGAAATTGTCAAAACAAAATTCACCACCATTATTAGTCCTTAAACATTTTATTTTTCTTCCAGTCTAATTTTCTACAAGGTTCTTAAATTCCTTAAACTGACTGAACACTTCTGATTTACTTCTTAAGAAATAAACAAATGTTCTTTTCGAATAATCATGAATGAACAATAAATAGTACCTTGACTTAGACAAAGAAGGAACATTCACTGGACCAAATACATCAGAATGAATATAATCTAGCAAACTAGAAGATTTATGAGGACTGGAATAAAATGAAACATGGTGTTGTTTACCATATATACAATGTTCATAGAATTCCAATTTGAGGTTACAATCTTCAAGCCCCTCAACCATGTTTTTATTCTTTAAGGTTTTTAAACCTTTCTCACCAATGTGGCCTAGCCTATGATGCCAGAGAATAGTTTTTTCTGCTGGCAGTTTAAACTTCCATAGAATTTACACTATCAGAATTTCTTCCTCTTTTCCTCCATGAGTAGTTTTCTATGACTTTGCAGAGACACTATTGCTTTGCACAACATGTGCATCAAGCTTATACAAGGTACCAACATGAGCACCTCTTGCTAGCACCATAGATCCTCTAGTAATCTTGCAGCCATTTGTAGAGAACGTGACTTGCACTCCAATATCATTCAACATACTAACTTGAAATAAGTTTAGAAGCCGGACTGGTATATACATTACATCATTAATTCCCTTCACTCCATGGGGAATTGAATTACGACTCTTCCACGGCCAACTATCTCCAAAGATGAATCACTTTCCAAGTACACCTTTCCACCATCATATTCTTCATACTTCGTGAACCACTCTCTATGAGATTTCATGTGGAAAGATGCTCCAGAATCAATCATCCAGACATCATCTGATGCATGTGTAACCAAGGCTGCAACAAAGGCGTCTGCATCACTCTGAGAAGAATCATTGTCGGAAGAATACTTCTTCTTCTTCTCCTCCTCTTTACAATCCTTTCGGACATGACCAGGTTGCCCACAATTCGAGCAGTTCACCTTGGACTTCTTGCCAGGAGACTTTGATCTCCCCTCTGATTTTGATTTGGACTTCTTGTCCTTCTTCTTGCCTTTATCTTTCGATTTGCCTCTAATAGCAAGAGCCTCCTTCGCCATCTCAGAAGACTTCCTTCTCATCTCTTCTAATAACAAAGAAGCAACATCTTCCATCTTGAAACTGGATGTTGAACTTCTAATAGCCATCACCAGGTGATCCCATGAATCTGGCAAAGAACACAATAATAGCATACGGTGATCCTCTTCATTAATCTTCATGCCCACAGATGTTAATTGTGCAATCAACATGTTGAATGCATTCAAATGATTAGCAACAAAACCTCCCTCCTGCATTCTCAAAGCATACAACTTCTTCCTTAAGAACAATTTATTCACCAAGGACTTCCCCTGATAAATAGATACCAGTCTCTTCCACGAGGAAGATGCAGTCTTCTCTTCATGCACATTCAGAAGAATGGAGTTTTCCAAACAGAGCCTTATTAGCCCCTTAGACTTTCTATCAGCAATTTCCAATCTTCTTGCTTCATGCTTGTAGGCTTCGTTCCAGACACAAAATCCAAAGATCATGATCAACCAACAGATCTTCCATTTTAAGTTTCCACAACTCAAAATTGTTGCCATTGAATTTCTCAATTTCAATCTTTCCTGATGTGCTTGCCATCTTAACCTATAATTCGAATTATAAAATTTCTACAAGTCTCCCACTAAATAGAAATTGATTCAAAAAACCCAATGTACCCACAAGGATAACAGAACTAGCTAGGCTATGATACCACTTGTAAGGAAAGCTAAGTGCGGAAAACATCTCTCCTAATGTCAAAACCTCAGGGAAGAATGCAGAGACACTTTTAAATTTGACAATTACAGTCCAATTAAGATGCACTTGAAAGAGATAACAAAAATAGAGAATTAAACATACACATATGAACACTAGATTTACGGGAGAAAAACCCACCACACCAAGAGAAGTCACTTTTTATTACAATAATAAGAATTACATATAGAGATCAGACTTATCTTTCTAATGTCAGTTTATAGCAGCATTCACAATGATCAACCTTGTACAAAATATTCAAGTTACTATCCTCTCAGAATTCGATTCACACTGATACACTTCGAACAATTCATCCAACCATTGAACAAATCACCATCTGCAAACTCTGAGTATATCCAAGACACCCCTGTCTATTGAACTTCCTCTCAGTAATGGCCACAATAGTCCAACTGCTAGCAGTTCCCATTCTAATCTTTGATTGATCAAGGACAAACCACGTAGGATGGTCAATCGGTCAAATGTGTTCAAAAGAGTATTCGCATGTTGGTGAGACACTAACCGTGTCTCCCTGATGCCACAAGACTTAACCATCGATGTCGCCAAGAGTCATCACTATCGGCAAGAGGTTCCACCGAGTTCAGAAAGCTATCACTTAGACTTCACCTTGTCGCCAAGACCTCATACCGACGATCATCACTTGTATTGTTATTCAGAAAGACTATCGTCCTTCGCCAAGAGTTCATACCGAGCCTTCAAGTCATTCTGAAATGACCAAGAGTTAGCAAGACTTACTGCTATCACTGAGAGTTCTTACCAAAGTCTCCAAGTTACCCCGAGACCACTAGTCGCTAGGAGTCATACCGATAACAAACTATAATATCAGTGAGACAAACACCCATTGCTAAGACTTCATACCGAGACTTCCATGCTACCTCGATGAGCATCGGTGAGACAAACATATGTCGCTAAGAGTTCATAGCAAGGCCTCTATGTTACCCCAAAGACTCCAAGTGTAGCACCCTGTCGGCAAGACAAACCATCTCGATAAGACTTCATACCGAGATAAGCTTTTCAGCCAAAAGTCTCCCCGACACCGCTTGTTGCCTAGAGTCTCCCTAATATACGATAAGAGTGGCCTGTCGGCCATAGATCTCTACTCGGTAGAGAGTTACAATGAATGCCACAAGTCACACTGACAACACTAGTCAGCAAGATAGAAGCATTGTCTCAGTGACCTGTAGAAACCACAAGGTTACTAAACTACCAGTTGGCTAGACAAAAGGAATGTCACACCGACTTTGCTCTTGCAGAGGTTTCAGCTTGTGAGATTGAGGCACATATTTCCAACAATACCCATGGTGATAAAACAACATGAAACCTACAAGGAAAACCTAGAAAAGCTAAAGACCGCAGCCAAATTTAATAACCATGATAGAGTATTCTTCAGAAAATTTCTCTTCTTTCTCAAGAAATACTTGAAAACAATAAAAAATTGTAAAGAAATTTCTGGATTATCCAAACTGGTACACAACAAACATTTATTTTGTAAGCATGGGCATGATTTCCATAGAAAATCAAAATAAATAAGGAAAAAAATCATGACAAACAACTTACTCATTGCTTTATTTTCAGTCTCATGTGAAAGAAACACCATGAAATCTCCAGAAATGCTCAAGATGGAAACCCTTGGTGGCGGTCAAGCTTCCTCCATAAGCTTTAGTAAAAATTATTTAATGTTTCATTTTCTTTTGCCTCATATTCTTAGGGTTGAAACCCTAAAGCTTTATGATGTTGATTGAAGATTGGCATTTTTGCCATCTTTTAATTAAATTCGCAAGCAAATAATATCTGGTGGGCAATAAGACTCTAAATCTTATGTTCTATAATGTTGGCTAAGTCCTTTTAGACTTAGGTTTTTCTTTTAAATTCTCACAAGGGTTAGCCCTTTATTTTATTTTTGCATGATTTATAAATGTAAAGCATTTTAATTAAATGTTGTTGTTATAAAACATTTAATTAAAATTGCTCTTTTAAAAATGCAAAATGATGAAGTCAAGCCTTGTCAAGTGCATAAGGCATATAGTTATGCTTTGATTTATGACTAAAGGAGGCAAATAGAGGGAATATTGGAGAAGTTATTTCAGTTTGGAGACATATGACCACGTTTATAGGGTATATTAATGCACTTTGTTGGTGATTTTGACTACCTAAGGTTTTGGTTTAACCAAAACCTTATTCCTCACATGTTGGAGGTGATATTGGAGGTATCTAGAGCCTTTTTTCTAGGCTTTTCTAGGGCATCCGACCCAAAGTGGTTATTGGCTCCTACTTTGGTGCAACCACTTGGGTTGTAAGTTATATTCACTTTGAAACTCATTTTGCAGTTTAGATCTTAATTGGAAAATTTATGGAGATAGTGATTTTGAGTCCTTTCTCAGTTTTGAGCATACATTTTGTAACTCTTTTGGGGAGAATGAAATATAGACTATTCCTTGGTTGTTATTGAGTTCAAGCTTTTCCATCTTATCATTGCAATATTTGTGCATCATTGAGTGTTTGATCGAGCTACTTGTTAGGTATCTTTATCTCCTTGAATTTTTTGTCTCATGTTTTTATGCCCTTTCTACAAAAGTATGTTAGTACAGGTTACAAGTTGTGTTTAAAGTTACATTCATATTTGGATTGTGAAAATTTTATTTTCCTCTTTAAGGATTAATGCATACAAACCCTCTTGTGAAACATTTATGTGTGAACTTACAAAGATAAGTTGTGCAATTTAGTTATATCATTAGAAATTCCAAGAGGGTATGAGTCAGTTCATCACCAACCATCAATTTTTAGAATCCTTTCCTTTCAGTTTTAATGTTCATTTTGAATTTCTCCTTTCCCTTTTCCTCAAAAAGACAAGTAGTTTGAGGTAAAATCAATAAGAGCCATCTTCCTTTGGAGGTACTTTTATGTTATAGGGTCACCCATAGCCCTAGAAAAGTTTCCATGTTTCTCATGATTGGCTATGTTTAATCTCAACCCGGGTGCAAATCATAAGAGCTAACAACTACAAAAGGAAAATGAAGTGATACCACCTACACCTAAAGGCTCTCAAGGCCAATGAAGGGAGAATGCAAGCAACAAGCTTGGAAAAGTTGACACGGCTATAGTAGTGATGAAGGGAGGTCTTGCAAGACTCCAAACTCACAGCTTCTATGGTAGCACCAGACATACAAGGATGGAATTGATAGAGTAATAAGATACTACAATACTCAATGGATGCAACAAAGATCAAGTGAATTGGTAGGATCATGAAGAACATCAAATGAGTGTGTAGAGGATTACTAAAGAGATGAAATGATAGTGAAAATTGATACATTTGAAGACCAAAAGGAGCCATTTTTGGGTCAGTTGGTCACATAGAGGGGTTAAAATTCATCCCCAATGAGGAGTGTAATGTCCCTACAAACTCTAGAGGAAGGAATCTGTCAGGGATGACAACACACCATGCAGTCATTTGTGTGTCATTCTCACATCCCTAAAAGAATTCCCCCATCAAAACACAAAACATGCACCAAGTGGATGGAAGGTAAGAAGGTGATGTGAAATTTATCCTTTAGGTTTTATTTTCTAAGGTGAGGGGATGTGAAAGGGGAACTTACACAAGGGGTGCAAATTTGCTCCTATACACAAACATACAATCAAACACATCTTCCAATGTACAGTACAATCTAGAACCTGAAACTCTAGATATAACACCTCTTCAAACACTTGTGATCACCACATCCAAACCACATGGACATATCTTCAACCTTAAATAAATGTGGAGCCAAACACTAAACACCACTCTTTTACACTAAACTCTCTTTTATTCAAATTTTCTCAAAAGCAATTGGAGCTCAAGTGACCCAAACATTTCTACAACATTACTAACATCTTTGTAACACATCTATAGCGTACAGCATGCAAAATCTCCAACCAACAAAATCTCCTCAAACTTAAGATTCAAGCTTCAGCAACCTTTGCAGCTATCTTGAAAGCGGAACATGGACGTGCTTGCAACTTGTGTGTTGTGACGTCGTACCAAAGAACTGATATTCCCCAAAAATACAATGCTAGGTGTTGGGCATTAATGTACCGTGAATTTTGACGCTTTATTTAAAAATAAAGAAAGTTGTTTTCATCAATGAAATCCTTGAAGCGCGAATCATGCCCTTGGGAACGGCTTCACATACAAAGCTCACAAATATTCAGGCTTGAACAATCCTCCCTCATTGGTGGTGAAGCCTGATTTTTGAAGAAAGAATGTCAACAACGAAATTCATAAACAATAGTGCACTGATAATCATTGCTCTTTGATAGAGACTCTCTTGCTCAGCCTAGCATAGAAAATACTTTTGGAATAGCACAAATTACTTGCTTTTAAAGGTTTTCAATTGAATTGGATCTCTTTGAAGAGTTTCTCCTCTCTCCCGCCACCTTTCTTGCTATGGTTTTCGCCATCTCTCTCCCCGCTTGACATCCAATGGAAAAGAACATAAACTATCCATCTTTTTAACCTCTCCACAGCGGTAACTATAAAGGGAAACGATGACATACACCACCCGTGGAATAGCCAGCAAGGCTGGACTCCATCACTGCACATATGACCTGCACACTCACTCTTGCACACTCCCTCTTAGGGGAACACAATATGCTCCAATAGACTCCACCAACTAGTAACCACTACTACCTACTCCCCCTGAGAGGTAGCCTTCAGTATCAATCCAAGGCCAAGAGATATATCTTGAAGTGCTTCCCAAACATATGCACATACTTATGCATCTAGTTGAAAGGAGGGGAAATAACCCCTAACTTATCCCAAAGATACTCAAAAGTATCTTTTCGAAGATCCTTGTGAAAATATTAGCAACCTAATCCTTAGTAGACACATACTCCAACTTTGCCTCATTCTACGCAACTTTCTCTCTCAAGAAGTGATACCAGATTGAGATATGTTTTGTTCTTGAAAGCATTACTAGATTATTTGAAATATTGATTTTACTTGTATTGTCACATAGGATAGGGATAGGTTCATCATAACAAACTCTAATATGTTTTAATGATTTCTTCATCCATAACACCTTTGTACAACATAATGCTGCTACAATATATTATGCTTTTGTAGTAGATAATGGTATTGAATCATGCTTCTTTCTTAGCCATGAAACAAACCTGCTTCTAAGAAAGAAAGCACCACCACTTGTACTTCTCCTATCATCAGTACATCTAGCCCAATCTGTATCTACATATGAACTCAATGAGAAGTTAGTATCATTTGGATACCACAAACCATAATTTGGAATGCCCTTCAAATATCTAAATATCCTTATCACTATTGCAACATGAGATTCTCTAGGATCTTTTTTCAAATCTAACCACAAGACAAACTAAATGCATGATATCCGGTCTAGTGGTAGTAAGATATAATAGTTCACCAATCATTGATCTATACTTGCTCTGATTTTTCTTAGGAGATTCATCATTCTTGCTCAACTTACAACCAATAATCATAGGATTACATACCACTTTAGAGTCATTCATTCCAAACTTCAACAATTCCTTAACATACTTAGATTGTGATATGAATATACCATTTTTTGATTGACTAATCTGCTAACCAAGGAATAAATTCATCTCCCCACACATTGAAATCTCAAATTCTTTCTAAATTTCCTCTACAAACTTTTCACACATATCTTCATTTCCTCCAGATATTATGTCATCAACATGTACCACCACAATCATGATTTGTTCTCCTTCAACTTTGAAATATATATTGCTATTTGTAGCACCTCTTTTGAATCCTTGCTACAACAAATACTTCTCTAACCTTTCATACCAAGATTTGGGAGCTTTCTTCAGTCCATACAATGCTTTCTTCAATCTGTAGACCATATTTACATCTTCTAACAACTGAAAATCTTTTAGTTCTTCAATGTATAACTCTTCCTCCAATTCACCATTCAAGAATACAAACTTCACATCCATCTGATATACATTGAAATCTTTATGTACTGCAAAAGATAAAAAATCTTGATAGCTTCCATTCTTGCAACCAAAGAAAAAGTGTTTTCAAGTCTATACCTTCATCCTGTGAGTAATGTCTTACATACAAGTCTAGCCTTGTTCCTAATAACTTTTCCATCATCATTTAGTTTTTTTTATAATACCCACTTAGTACTAGTCACATTCTTGTTTGTTGGTCTTAGGACTAATTCCCAAGTCAAATTCTTCTCTATCTATTCTAACCCTTCATTGCTTTTACCTAATTTTCATGTTTGCATGCCTCAATCACTGTTCCTGGTCCCAACTTAGAAATTAAACAAACATTCACTTGTTCCTTTGTCATAGTATCTTTTCTTCTTGCTTCTCCTATCTCTAATGATCTAATCTTCAAAATTGTTCTTCTGCACATACTTAGGAGTCTTAAGATTCTTTTCTAGAGCTTCTTACTCTTCAAAATTTAGTTTAGTTACTTTATCTTCAGCATCTTCTTCTTCACTACAAGGAGATTTATCAGATAAATATCCTTCTATCAGTACTAAAATTTGATGTGGTTCTTCATCCACTTTGACACTTTCACTCTCAACAATCTTCTTCAATCTCTTATTGTAACACCAATAATCCTTGCTTCGCGGGGAGTATCCAAAGAATATTCCTTCACCAAATCTTACATCAAACTTTCCCAAGTTTTCTTCATTTCTTTTGATATTACATTTGCTTCCAAAAACTCTAATATATTTCCTAGTAGGGGGTTTAGCATACCATAACTCATAGGTTGTCTTTGAACTCTTTTCTCTTTCTTGACCTTTGTTAAGAATGTAGAGTACATGATGAATTGCTTCTCTCTAATAGAAATCTAGTAGATTAGGTTCTTTCATCATTGTCCTTGTAGACGCTGAAAAATGTCCCAAATGATATCATACACTTGAATAAAGTATACTAACACCATTTCCTCTTGAAACTCATCCTCTTTTCGCTTAATTAATTAAATTATCCTAGCTATTTAATTAATTGCATCTTTTTCATCTATTAACCTAATTCATCAAATCAGGTTAACTCACCTACTTTCACGCTAACATTTCATCTCATTAAATTAAATAAATCAAAGTATTTAATTTAATTCCTTAAGTCCTCGCATTTAATTAAATAAACCTAAGTTATTTAATTAAATGTCATTTCACCTTTCCTCATTCATTAAAACATTTAATTTAATGAATATCACTTAATTATTCTAAATCCCCTAATTGTATGATTAAACCTTGTTTAATTAAAAATTATCTAATTAATCCAATTCCTCCCACTTGCAAAGGAATATTCCAAAAGAATATTCCTCATTTGCACAATTAAATTTAGTTTTAATTAACTAAATAACCTTTTTCCTCAACCATATGAATATTCCAAAGAATATTCTTTCTCTTCCAATCACTTGAAAAAGTGAATATTCTCACTTGGCTTCTTGAGCAAGTTAACTTTTGACCTCTTAAATAGGTCAAAAGTGTGCTTGTTTGGAAGGAATGAAAACCCTTGATTAAATTTCATCTTGCATTCTCACCCATTGACAAGAATCCATGATTCATGCCTCTTATTTCCTCCATCCTTGATCATTGATTAATATTTTTGATCTCAACCCTTCATTTCTCATTTTCTTTCCTATAAATAGAACACTATTTGAAAATAAATGGATCCATGTTTCAATTGCAAATTTATGTTTTTGAAATCACTCACACTCACACTAATACTTTGCTCACATTTAGCATATTTTAGTTCATTTTTAGTTGCATATTAGCTTTAAGCTTCCATTAATGGCTTCCATGCATCAATCTTAGCTTTTTTATAAATTAGGGTTTGAATATTTTAGCTTAGAATTAGTTTAGATTAGCTTATATTTTTTCATATTTAGATCAATCTTAGCATAAAATCATGTTAATTTAACTTGAATCATGTTCAATTCAGCATAAATCATGTTTTCATCCATTTATCACAATAGTTTCATCGATTCTCTTGAATAGAATCGATTGAAACAAGCTCACTGATCATGGGATTGGGAAAGGGTCATTTTTCCACATCAACACGACACCAATTCCAAAACAAGATAAGTTTCAAATGGGGTAGAATAGATATTTCAATTATTTTATATTTAGAATGCTTCATTTGAAAAAAATGTTTAGTTTATCTTGCATTTGAATGATCGTGTTTGAAGATTGAGATTGAGTATTAGTGGCTATGTAATGCTTCGATTCAATCATGGATCAAGCATGATCAACCCATACTAGTATCCTCGGTTGATAGTCCTACTTGCTTCTTGAACTGTTCTATTTTTTCTTTTCATAGCTCCATTCTGTTGAGGAGTTCTAGGAGCTAAAATATGGCTCTTTATTCCATGATCTTCACAAAAAAAATTGAACTCATTTGAAATAAATTCACCACCTCTATGAGACCTCAAAAATTTTATTTTTAGATTCATTTCATTCTTAACCATTTCCTTAAATGCTTTAAAATTATCTAGAGCTTTTTATTTCTCTTTGAGAAATGTAACCCAAGCCATTCTATAATAATCATCAATTAATAACATGAAATACATGTCAACACATGAGCTTCTAATTTTGGTAAGTCTGCATAGATCTATATGCACTAACTCTAAGGGATGTGTGGTAGAATATTCTTTTATATTAAATCTTGTCTTTTTTTTCTTTCCAATTTGACATTATTTGCATATTGCATTGATAGGCTTTGTAATCTTTGAAAAATCTCTCTCAACATTAGTAGAACTTATCCTTACTAGGCTATCAAAATTAATGTGACCCATTCTTCTATGCCATAGCCAAATTTCATTAGTTTGAGACATAAAGAACTTTGTACCATTACATTTGAGTTGATAGAAATTACCTCATGTCCTTGTTCCAATAACAACCTGAATACAGGAGTTTCCTTTTTTGATTTCATAGCCACCATTCTGAAATACAATATTATATCCTTTTCTACAATTTTTTCCTACACTTAGAAGATTATGTTTGAAACCCTTAACATAAAGAACAACATTTTTCTTATATTCTTTCCATAAAAACTAATTCAACCTTTTCCACAAATCTTAGCAAATGCATCATCACAAAACTTAACAAGACCACCATAATACTTTTCAAGCTTGAAAAACTTACTCTTATCACCTGTCATGTGATTTGAGCATCCATTGTCAATGATCTCGATCATATAGATCTGATCCACCATTCCTTTCCACTTTTCATACTTTTAACTAGTTTCTTTGTTTGTAGTATCTTGACCAAACTCTCTCATTTCAAAAGAAGTTAAAGCCCCAAACATCTGATCTCTAGAATAATTATCCAAATTTTGAGCTTCCTTGGTAGCAAAAACTTGATGACTATAAGCTTTAGGTAGAGTTCTTAATACCTTTTTCACAACCCCAATTTCATCCAACTTTCCACCAAGAATATTGATGGCATTGACAACTTCATCAACTCTAAGCATGTAGATAGTAATATCTTCATCTTTAGCCATCCTATTCCTTGATCTCATCATTAGTTGATGGTCCATTTGTAGGAATAGTATAACCTTTTTCAATAGATTTCCATACACCAAATCGAAGGGAGACTAAGAAAGAATCCATCTTACCTTTCTAGTAGGTAAAATTTGTTCCATCAAACAAGGGGGTTTGACACCTTTCCTGTGCACCATTTGGTTCTACCTCAAGTGGTTAAGCTTCTTCCTAGGAACCACAACTCTGATACCAATTTTTAGATGCACAAGACAACTAAGAGGGGGGTGAATCAATTGTATACTTTTAAAACATCAAAAATCCTCATTAACATTCAAATTTGTATTAGTTCTTAAACCCTTATCCACCATTAAACCCTTAACAAGCATTAACAAAATGTAAACATGTAAAGTAGTAATGCAAACACATCAAACACATAAGAATACAACACTTACATGGAAAACCTAAGAAGAGAAAAAATATGGTTAGGATTAGATCACTAATACATGAATTGCAACACCGAATACCAAAAGGGTCACTACCCAAAAGGAAAAGAAAGGCCCATTGTCAATGGCTCACTACTAGTTTGAATTGATGACAATGTATCTCTCATATGTGCAAGGTAAATTTCCACTAAAGCACAAAAATCTCATCAAACAAACTAAAATGTAGACACCTTCTGCTCACAACATTATGAAGTCATAGGCATATAGGCTCACACTCAAATCTTCACACTTGATCACTTTAACATCTTTCACATTAGAAACTTGTCAGTCTTAATCCACACAACAATTTTTCTTTCATTTATACCCTCCACAACCTAAAATAATATCAATTAGGTCAGCCTTAAGTAAACATATACACCTTAATAGTGTAACATCAAATAGTTCATAACAAAACACTTCCACAATATAAAGAAGTGAATCCAAACCATGTTGCTCCTCAATTGGGACCCAAATATACAAAAACGTGCTTCTCAACACTTCCTAAAACAAAAATTATCCTCCATAATTAGTGTTATTCTTCCAAGTCATCCAAACCTACACTAACACTAGCAAGTGACTCCAAACACACTTCTCTAGGTCCAGGAACATATTGCAAACTACACAAGAACATTCTACACTATTCATACAACATATTGAAATATTCCACACCATCAAAATATTCTCCACAACTATTGTAACTACTTGAAACTCAAGAACACCTTTCTATGCAACCAGACACATTGGCATAGACATCCAACCCACCAGACAACTCTGTGAAACAACTCAACACTTTAAACTTCAAAGCAAGGTAGATACAAACATTATAAGCATGTTTCTAGATCCACATCCTTAGAACCTTCACTACGGAGAAATGAAAAGCAATATCATTTCTCTGAGACACCTTGTTTCACTAGACATACATACTATCAAACACATTTCCCCCTACAATATGACCCAAAACTTGAAACTCTAGATATAACACCTCTAAACACCTCTAATCATCATGTTCAAACCGAATGCACGCATATCTTCAACCATGAAGAAATGCAGAGCCAAACATTGAACTCTACTTTATTATAGTAAAATCTCTTTTATTCAAAATTTCTCAAAAGCACTTGGAGAACAAGTGACCCAAACATGTATACAACATTAGAAGCATCTCTACAACACATCTATAGAATCTACAACTTGGAAAAATATCCAATGACAACAATCTCCTCAAAAATAAGTATGAACAACAACCTCTACAACTATACTAAAATGGGACATCAATGACAACACCAGCATGTGTTGACATCAATACCAACAACTCCAATATTCTAACAACTCCAATACTAGGGTTTGACATCGTCAACACCAGCAACATTCCAACATTTTCTTCATACAAGGGGTTGACATCAATGGAAACATCCAAGCAACTTTACGAACAACTCCAACACCTTCAAACTTCCAAAAAGTTATACCAAAAAGTGGAAGAATTGATACTTCATTAGGGATGATAGTAACTTGCAAGTTATGTCAAAAAATTCAAATCCATATCAATTATTTCTATCTTTTCAATCACCTTCTAAAGGATGAAGTCATTTAGATCATCACTCTACAAGAAGCTATATTTTTTCTTTAGGTTATACTTTGTTGCTCAATATTTAAAGTGTTAATGTTGATTGAAGCTCCATTTAGACTAATAGCTTAATGCTAAAAAATAATTTCTTTTGGTGGGTTTCTAACCACAAAAGGATTCTCACCCAAGATAACCTAATGAAAATATTTTTTCAATTTCCAAATATTCTCCCTTTGTTCTTATCTCAAGAAGAAATAGTTAACCATTTATTTTTTATTGCATCTTTTATATGGAGGTTTAGGAAGCTATCTTTACTAAATTTGATGTTTAGTGGATTATGCTTGAAGATATTATAATCTTTGTTGATTTTTTTTCCACAATAATTATCCCTTAAAGCATCTTATCATTATGGAAATTTGGCAACAAACGACCCCTAATATTACTTGGAAATTATGGAAAGAATGTAATAATAGACTCTATAGAGAGACTAAAAGGAATGAAATGAATTCATTTCATTCTATTTTCTCATCGATTATAAATAATGTGAATGCTACTACTGTTAAGAATCCAATAAGGCTCTCATCATTGTAGGAAACGAGAATAAATAAAAAACTAGGGCATTATCAAAGAACTTTGCAATACTGATCATAAAAGGGCCTTGCTTAGGAAACATACCAAGTGGAAGTTTCCTCAAGAGGGATGGGTCAAACTTAATTTTGATGGTTACTCATAAAGGAATATGGGTTTGGCTAGGGAAAGAGGAATAATCTTAAATGATAAAGGAAAAATGTTAGAAATTTATGCATTGTACATTGGAATAAAAATGAATAATAAAATTGAGGCTAGTGCTTCCTAATTGGGGTTAAAAGAGTTATTTCTAAAGAATTTCAATTTCATGCCCACAAAAAATTCACTAAGAAAACACAAGTATTTTTTTTTCTTTGTATATACTTACATTTATTAAGTTTACTATGTGCCTATGTGTTTAAGGAGCAACACTAACATGGAAAGTGATGTACACTTGGTGTAACCAAATCTTAATTCAAGTGTGGAAACTTAACTCTACCCTTGATTTACTTTATTTCCCTTTAACACCCATGTGCTCAGAGAGATAACAATTTGTATTGTAATAATCGTGCTATACTAGACATAGAAGCTAAATATATGTGCACCCAAGATCTTAAAGTAATATCATTGTATTTCATAGAGTGTGTTATAGGATTATATGTGTTTATAACTATACAATGAGTTTTTGAGCATACTAGACAGATGTTAGTTATAACAACCATATTGCATCACTCTTGTAAGAGAAAAGGTTTTGATCCATAAAGGATTATTAACATTATCAACATTACAAAACTTACAATATATGAACACACTACAATGGGGGAAGCACATTTAAATTAGTAAGAACAGGTGTCAGCAAGGTTCATGGAATTAAAGAGGTAACTTAATATACATATCCTTAAAGGTGGCCTTAACATCTATGCTATGGTAGTTCCAAGGGGTGCTATTGAATCCTAGAATATAGTAAGGTAGTTTCAACAACACAAAATTCGATATCTAATATCAATCAAATTAGAGGACTAAATAGAGAAACAAATCAATAGTAAAGCTTCACATTAATTTGGGAGTTGTATATACATGAGAAGAAAATAATATTAATTCCAAAATTTCACTTATTGACCTAATTTTCAACATCAAGTTTTAATTTACAGTACATATGTACCTTTTTAGAATTATACATGACCTCAATTTATTTTCTTTAACTTGTACTTAAATTTAAATAAAAAGAATTATAATGTATTTCTAAATAAATGTCATTACCATTATTCCCAATTTAATTATCAATTTTATATAAATTTCTTATTCCAAATCAACTTCATTATTTACACTTCATATTATACGATTTAGTACTTGAAATTAAATGTTATATCCATATAATTTTTTTATATTAATTAATATTTATGCTTGAAATTAAATATTGTATTCCCTTAAAGTTTACTTACTTTATATTACTTAATACTTATAAACTATATTTCCTTTAGTCACATGTTAGAATTTCATTATATGAAGGCAAGGTATATAAAAACAACTAATCAAATCTTAAAAAAACTAAAAACTAATAGATATCTTACTTTCGTCATTTCTTTTAAAACCCCCTTCTTTTTAGGGACACCTTAAAGAAATAAAATGGAATAATGTGAAGGATATCAAAATTTATCCTTTAATTATTCGTTCTAAAGAGCGTCAATTTTTTTCAACTAAATTCCCTTGTTTGATCACACCACAATAAATTCATTGAAACATTAAATTAAATGAGTTAGTCTAAGTGGCAAAAATCATACTCTTGTTAATAGTTGGCGCGAGGGAGACTTAGTGACTTGGTAATGTGGAAAGTTACCTGGCAGCAACAAATTTAACCCATCTTTCACATTTCCAACAACCATGATTTCATTATGAGTGTTAAATTTAACTGAATGACTCACTGCAATTTAAATAAAAGGCTTTTCAAACATCTTTTTCTCAAGATATACCTGGCGCCAGCTGGTTTAGTTTCATTCATGTCCTAATATCCTATGCCCAAATTCCTTGATAACTCAACCCTAGAACTCTCTTAGTGTTCGCTATATTCAGCTGGAGAGAGAGAGGGAAGTATGGCGGCTTCATTTAAAAGTCTTAATTCTAAGGAAGATCTCCTAACCATTACAAATCAATATCTGATTTAATTTTTTGAATATGCCTTAAATAGAATGAATTTCAAGTTTTAAGTTTTTTCCTCAACAAATATTGGAGAAAATGGGAAACTTACAAGTGAACACAACTATCTATATTACCTTAAGGGAGATATAGAATGCAAAAACTAAATATCACCCGCCATCTATGACCCATTACTTTTTCAATATAGTCTCATTATTTTATATTTATTCTTACTTGTAAATTGTAAATAAATACTTAACTTAAACTTCTTGGAATCCCATAAAATTAGATATATACATTTTCATGCACTGTACATGTTTCTACTCACAAATGAAATACAATTTTCTTGCAGTTATCTACCAACAGATACATGGTATTGCCCCATTAGAATCAAGAAGCTGAGCACATAGTGAGGGAATATCAGAAATAGTTGGAAAACCTGAAACTGAAACTCAACCAGTCAAAGGGAAAGAATATCTCCACCCAACCATAAATGGGTCATCAAGCCAAGATGTCCCTCACCTTTTCCTTGAAGGGGAGAGGTAGAGGAGAAAATAAACCCAATAAAGAATGCAAAAAATAGAACACAAAGATTTCAAACTAATTTGTATTTCATATATATATTTCAATTCATACAAATGTCTGTCACCATAAACTACTTACAGAGCTATTGATCTTTAATATTACTCAAAAAATTAATCCCCTATTTTTTGATTCCCACAAACTGTTGCAACAATATATATTCATAAGAAGCTGCTA
>VDFB02327256.1:0-49739 GCA_007258455.2 Sequoia sempervirens
TGATAATGCTCTCTTTATTCAAGAGGCTCTAGTTTGTCAAATTCAAGCTTAAGAAATCAAACAAAATAGTTTTTGGTAATCTATTTCATAGGCGGAAGCAAATTCAAGATCGACTTGATTGCATCACTTTCAAAATCATGGATGAGGGGATGACTGTAGATTGTCTTTAGGAAGAAACAAAATTCTCTAAGGAGCTTGCAAAATGGGAGCTTCAAGAGGAGATTTTTTAGAAACAAAAATCTTGGGTTGATTGGCTCAAAGAAGGTGACAAGAATACAACTTTTTTTAATAATTTGGTTAAGGCACATAGAGCAGGAAATGTTATTTCCTCTCTCTTTCCAGCTCAAGGGGAGCAGTTAAACTCGCAACAAGCTATTATGGAGGAGGCGGTGTGTTTCTTTTCTTCTCTCTTCTCTGAGGATAGTTCTCTCGCCTTGGAGGAGGAGAATCTGGTTATGGCTTGCATCCCCCTTTGGTCTCATTAGAGATGAATAAAGCTCTTCTAGCACCCATCTCTTTGGTGGAACTTGAGGACACTGTCTTCTAGTGAAGAAAGGTAACGCCCCTAGTCCTGATGGTTTTCCCATTGATTTCTTTCAGGAGTTTTAGGATACCATCAAAATGGATTTGTTAGAGGTGGTTTGGGAGTATATACTAACAAGCAGATGCTTAAGGCTATAAATTCCACTTTCCTTTTGATTCCAAAGAAAGAGGGTGCTAATTCCTTAGATTATTTTCGGTCTATTGTACTGTGCAATGTGACCTACAAGATTATCACTAAGTTGATTGTTGAAAGATTGAAGAGGTATTTGGATCCCTTGATTTCTCTAGAGCAAGGTGGTTTTTTCAAGGGTAGGAAAATTATGGATGTTGTTGTGGTGATGGCTGAAATAATTCACTCTATGTCCTCTTCGAAAGAAAAATCCACATTCATCAAATTGGATATGCCCAAAGCTTATGACAGAGTTAGGTGGTCTCTCCTTCAACATTTGCTTTTGGATTTTGGTTTCCACTCTAAGTGGGTCTCGTGGGTTGAGTTGCATGACCACGTATTCCTTCTCAATTCTTGTTAATGGCTCCCCCTCACCTACTTTTTCTATTCATCGGAGACTCATGCAAGGGGATCCTCTTTCCCCTTATCTATTTATTCTGATGGCTAAATTTTTTGGGCGGCTACTAAAACAACACAAATATGGAGGCTTGATTTATGGCTAGCATTGTGTGCAAGGTTTGGAAGCATAGACTCATCTCTAATTTATGGATGACACCACTCTCATGGGTGTTGTTAGGATTGAGGAGGTTGTTAACTTCAGGAAAACTTTGGATGTATATTTGGTTGTGTCTGGCCAACAGATCAATGAAGGTAAGTCACGGATCCTTTTCTTCAATACTCCTGATTATATCCAACATAGAATAGCCAACATTATTTATTTTTAGATTGGTCTACTTCCCTTGAAGTATTTGGGGTTCCCCTTTGTGCTGGAAATTTGAAGAGGAATAGTTGGAAAAATATCTTGGATAGGTTTTGAACTAAAGTCAAGCATTGGACCTTTAGATGGCTTTCTTTGGTTGGCAGGGTGACTCTCATGTGTTCTATCCTCCAAGCTCTCCCTCTATACAGGTTCATGGTGTTATCTGCTCCCAAGAGTGTGATGAAAGAGCTTGACTCCCTTACCAAGAAATTTTTATGGGTAGGGAATCTTGACATAAGGAAATGGAGTTTGGTGAGTTGGGATCAGGTTTGTAGGTCAAAGGAGAATGGTGGCTTTTAGCTTAGGTAGTCGAAGTAGAATAGTCTTGCTTTGGCTGCTAAACTATATTGGAGGTGGTGTAAATTTCCTAAGCAGCCATGGGCACGTGTTCTAAACTTTAAATAATTAGGTGGGGTGGCTAGTGAGGATATTCTGAGAATGGACTTGTTTGTCAAAGGGTCTATGATTTGGAGTACTATTAAGAGGGGTTCGACTCTCATTAAGGAGGTTCCTTTTTGGATCATTCAAAAAGGGGATCAAGATCTTTTTTGGAATGATTCTTGGGATGTTCGCCCCCCAATTCTTTCTTTATTCCCTTGTCTATGTCCTCTAAGTGAGATTTTTGTGGTTGTTGGGTGGTCCAAGGTGAGCAATTTCAAATGTTCATCTGATTTGGGAGGCACTAGAGTTTACCAATGGTGTAATCCTGATAGTTGGACAGATGATGGTTCTCAAGAGGAGCGAAGTACTTTGGCATCTATTCTTGCTAAGAGGCCTTGTTGTTCTTCCGATGACAGTGATTTGTTGGCATGGGGTCATGATTCAAAGGGTATCTACTCTATTGCCCAAGGGTATGCGACTTTGATGTGCCACTAGGTTGAGGTGAGAGCTTTTCCTTGGTGGAAGCGTATTTGGAACAAGGATGGGTGGCCTAAGTGTAATATGTTCTTATGGTTTTTGTGTCATAACAAGTTCCTTACCTGGGAGAACATCAGGAAATGGGGTTTCTATGGGCCTTCTCTTTTTTTTTATGTGGTTGCAGTGAAGACAACATTGATCACCTATTTTTTTAGTTTCCTTTTATCTTGGAAATTTAGAGACTCTAGTGTAAAATTTGGAGAGGACCGTTTAGGTTTTCTCTATCTTTGCAAGAATTTTGGAAGAATTTGGGTCATCCTCATATATATGCATCTTTTTTGGTGGCTTCTTGGGAATTGGGACCTTATATTATTATCTAGCAGATTTGGTTGGAGAGGAATCGACGCATTTTTCATGAGTGTCGTCGGGAGGCTTTGCAAGTCTCGTACAAGGTACAGAGTATTATAAAAGAAACTATCTTATCTAAATTTAGTTTGGGAGATTCTATGTCTTCTTCAAACATGGAGATAACTTCTAGCTTTGAGATTTCTTCTTCCCTAGGCCCCCTAGGGTTTAGGGGAAGCAGGCCAAAACCCTCTAAGAAAGTGAATAGGGAGGGGCGATGGTGTCATCCTCTTGTTGGGACTCTCAAAATTAACACTAATGATTCTACTTGGGGAAATATCAATGATGTTGGGATCAGAGGAGTGGATCGTGATAGTGGTGGGATCATGCAGTTTTTCTTCTCCATTTACATGGGTGTGCAATCTAACAATCAAATGGAGGCTTGTGTGATTCTTAAGGCTCTGGAGAGAGCATATGAGTTTGGCTGGAGGATGTGATATATGAGACCTGTTTTATGATTTTGGTCTCTCTTATTAATAAGAGATATTTTCAAGACTCTTCAAGGAGATTAGTTCTAATTGTGAAGAAAATTATTCATCTTGCTTCAAATTTTGATTCCATCTCATTTGTTCACATTCCCAAAAAATGGAACAGGGTTGTGAATTGCCTAGATAAATGGGCCTCCAAATTTTGGGGGACATGGAATGTGTTTGAATGAAGACATTTGGACCTAGATAAAAGCAACACTTTATCCAGATATCTTTATGAGGATCAAAAGGTGTAGCGCAGTGTTATTGTTGGACGGTCTCTTTTGGTGTTGGTTGGTCTTTGGCATGTCTTTGTATGAATTTTTTTTGATGTTTAGAGTTATTTTTATTTGGAGGATTATGGTCATTTTGGCCTCTTGATGTACTCAGCCGCTCATTTTTGAATAAAAAATATTCACCCCTTTTTTTCAAAAAAAAAGTTCAAAATTCAATGAGCAACAACTAGAAGGAATTTTAAATTAATCTAAGTTTATAGAGCAATCAAGCCATTTTGTAGAACTATGAGGGAATAGTTTGATCTCATGGAGATTCCCTTCCAAGAGAGATTAATAAGCTAATGATCAAGAATCATTACCCTCTCCCTATGATTGATGATTTATTTCACCATATTAAGAGAGCTAATGTGTTCTCTAAGACATATTTGAAATCAGGATATCATCAACTAAGGATTGTTAAGGTAGAAATTCATAAAATAGCTTTTAGTACTCTTAGTTCATATTAGTGCCTTTTGGATTGATGAATTCCCCTGCAGTGTTCATGAACCTAATAGACGAGGTATTTTATTCTTTTCTTGATCAATTTGTATTGATAATTCTGTGGTATTTTGATTTACTCTCAGCCAAAGGAGGAGCATGAGGAGTATTTGCAATAGGTTTTGTAGTGTTTGAGGAGGCATCAAATTTATACCAATTTGTCTAAGTGTTCATTCTTTCAATCTGAGATCTAATACTTGGGGCATATTATATCCAACGATGACATATCAGTGGATCCATTGAATATTAGAGCTATAGTGGAGTGGCCAACAACCACTAATGTGTTAGAGGCCGGTAGCTTTATGGGTTTGACAGGATATTACCGCAGATTTGTGGAGGATTTTTCTAGAATTGCTCACCTCATTACTTACCTTTAGTGAAAAGGGAGGGATTTTGTATGCAACGAGCAATGTGAGAGGGCCTTTTAGACCCTTAAAGAGTGTCTTACTAGTGCTCATATTCTAGCAGTTCTAGATCCAACATTGGAGTTCACAGTATGCATAAATGCATCTTTCAATGGTATAAGAGTTGTTCTTATATAGGAGGATAGAGTGATCATATATGAGTTATGGAAAATCAAATCCCATGCGATTAAATATCTTTCTCATGACTTAGAGTTAGTAGTTGTGGTTCATACTCTCACTAGATGGAGGCATTTTCTTTGTGGGCATCATTTTGAGTTATATTTAGATCATTATAGTCTTTAATATAATTTCTCTTATCCAAACCTAAATGCACACCAAAGATGGTGGATGGATTTACTTTATGAGTATGATTTTGATATACACTACATCAAGGGAAAGGATAATGTAGTTGCAGATGCCTTGAGTAGATAATGACAAGAGATGGTGTTTATGAATCTAATTTCAAATTTGATGTCTCACATTCTTTAGTAGTTTCCATAGGATGATTGTATTGTGAGATTCAATAGTAGATAAAATCTTAGAGGGCCCCTAAGGAAAAAATTTTAGGTTATACTTTAGACTTACAGATGGTTTTTTAATCACAAAGGACACATTTATATGACTACTTTATCCTCATGATATCCCATAGTGGAAATGAGACACCATATCCATGGACTTTATTATTAGGTTACCTTCGTCTTCTCAACACCATGCTATCACATGGTGATAGTGGACAAGTTAACCAAGGTTGCACATTTCTCTCCAATCAAGACTACTTATACAACTCCAAAAGTGGCTAGAGTGTTTTTGGATGACATTGTTAGATTGCATGGGGTACCTCGTAGATTATATCTAATAGAGATCCAATTTTTACTTCAACATTTTGGGTAGCATTGTAGCAAGCCTTGGGAAATGAACTCAACTTCAACACAACTTATCATCCAAAGATTGATCATGGATAGACAATGAGAGTGAATTAGGTAGATTAGAGGATATACTTTGGATGTATGTGATGGACCGTCAATCAGATGGGAGGAATACCTCTACTTAGTTGAGTTTTCCTCTAACAATAGTCATTGTAATTATTTAAGCATGGATTCTTATCAAGTATTGTATGGTAAACCTTGTAGAAACCCTTTGAATTAGGATTGCATTGAGGAAAAAATTGCCATTGGTCCAAAGTTTGTTCAGGAGATGGAGCGACAAGTGATCTTGATTAGAAAATGACTTAAGGAGGCTCAAGATTTTCAAAAGAAGTATGTAGATGGTAAGGGGACCGATCAAATATTTTTAGGAGATAAAGTATTCTTGAGAGTGAAACTACATAAGATTCCAATCTAATATGGAAAATGATCTAAGCTAGTACCTTGATTTGTAAGTCCTTTTGAGATCTTGGAGTGGATCAACCTCATAGCTTATCATCTAGCTTTACCACCTAGCCTGTCACACATTCATGATGTGTTTCATGTTTTAGTTGAATGGTGATATGTTCATGATGTGTTTAATGTTTTAGTTGAATGGTGATATGTTCATGATGTTGCTCATGTATTGGATTGGAATGCAATATAGGTGGAGAAGGATGGACATTTATCCTTGGAGCCAATACATATATTGGATTAATGGACATTAGGCCTTCAAGGTCACAAGTTGGACCAAGTTAAGGTCCAATGGGATAGATATGATGAGGTAGATCCTACCATGGAGGATGCTTCACAAATGAGGATAATTTACCCTCACCTTTTTTAGGACTCCCAGGAGGAAGTCCAACCTTAGGAGAAATAATACTAGACCCCTCTTTTAGTGACTCATTATCATATCATATTTTTCCACTATTATGATAATTGAGTGGATTGTTTCATGGTTAGTTTGTGTTATGGGTATTATTATGGTGTGAACTATTGAATTTAGTTTATGTTGCATGGACATAGTTGATTTTGGTATGGGCAGTGTTACCCTTATGCTTATTGAGATATTAGATGATTTCATTTTATATGATTCACATATGTGGATTTTTTTATGATAAGATAGTAATGATTGGACTTGATATGTTGTGAAATTCATGGATTATTCATTTACAATGTGACTTAGTTGATAAATAATGTGAAATTTGAAATGAGAATACTTTAGAATGCTTGATTAGAAATGTTTGATTAGATATATGTGAAATTTGTATATATTAATTTGTTGATGCTTTGGCCATGATTATTCTATATGACGAACTAATATTTATGTTGAAGTGTGCAAGTGTAATACCAATGGGAATTGGGGGTCACATAGTAAAATTAAATTATGTTCATCTCATTAAACTGACCTTAGTCCATATGGAGGGACTAAGGCCATGCATAATGTGGACTATATTGCAATGTGAATATGATTTTGTGTAATGTGAGCTTAATGTGCATTATCATGTGAATTTAGTTGTTGTGTGAAAAGTCTTATGTAGTGGGTTGATCTCTTGAAATTTTGATTTTTATGATTGTAGTGTCGAAAATGTATTCCTTTACATTTTCACACTAAGTTTGGTTCCTTTAATAAATTGGACTTAATTAAGCCTCTAATTGGACCAATTATTCATTTAAAAGCCTCATTAATCTTGTTTTCTGAAAGAGAAACTTGTATTAAACAATTCCAAACATTAATTAAATTGCCTTGAAATTGGTTTATCCTACGTTTGGGGCCTAGGGTGCCGAATGGGTCCCCCTTAAGTTTAGGACCCCAATTTTTTAATATATTTTTGGTAGCATTTTTATGATTCAAATTCAATTTGCAATTGTCAGCCTTTGATGTTTAATTTTCAAGAAATTAGAAAATTACCTATAAATACAAGGTCTTTTTATCAATTCAATATCTAGAATCAAGAAGGAAATTTCATAAGAGAAAATATTATTGTCAAAGGTGTTCAAGAGCAGATTTCTTAGTCATTTGTTGCAGCATTCAAGATCTCAAGTATCATGTCAAAGTTATCTTCATTCATGCATGTTTTTGGAGCTAACATTGTGATGTAGGTTTCAAGCATTCAAGTCAAGATTCAAGCATCAAGATCAACATCCAATCAAGCCATTTCATGCAAGATCAAGACCTTGGAGAGATGTATTAGATTTTAGTCCTTCAAGGATCTCCATTCAATATTTTGGTGAGTTGCAACATAGCATTGTTCATTCATCATTCCTTCAATTCATGTTTCATTTCATTTCAAGGTTTAATTAGCAAAATGGGGTTTGACCAAGGCAAAACCCCATTCACCAAAAACAAAAAAAAATTCCCTCTCTTTGTGTTTGTAGATTTGTAGGTGAAGAAGGATTGAAGATTGATCAAAAGAGCAATTTTGCAAAGTTATTAAAGTCGTCAACATTGTCGTCAAGCCATAGAAACTCACTTACATAATTTAATTCTGACTTTTTGACTATGAAATCCAAAGGAACCAGGAATGCATATCGAAGAACAAAGGACTGTGAAAATAGATTTTTGATCCTTATAGCAGGACCCATTCACCCTAGGGCGAATCTGTCCTAAGAGGACACTCAGCAGAGACTTTTGGTGATAGGTGCATAAATTCATACTCATCTCAAATATGTCAGAATTTTGTGGATTCTAATTTAGATTAAGGTTTTTAATTGATGATTCATGTTTTACACTGCATAATTGCATTCATTTGGTATTTTTCATTTATCTCACAAAAGTGCATTTCAGGCTGATTTACTTCGTCCTCAATCATAAAGAAAATAACAAGATCTCCATCAAGTTTGACTCACATAAGGGTTGAAAGTCAATCTTTCCCTAGGGGATCTCTTTTTCCTAATGAAATTAGGGAAATAGGTACATTATCCCCATTCAAAACCTACCTTGCCATATTCCCCTTCATTTCAATGATAATCATTTCTTCGTAAGTTTATAAGGGGTTATAAGTGAGTATATTAATTCTTTTTATAAAATTTAAGTCCCTAAGTTTTGAGGCTTTGGGTAAGGGGTGTTTCCAAGTGTAGAAATTTATTTAAAATTATTCTCTTTACTTCAAAAAATAACATTTTTAGGTGGTGACAAAATTTGGAGGTAGTTTGGATGAGGTTGGGAGAGGTGGCATCATCTAATCCTATCCTCAAAATTGGTTTTGGGGTGGTTGAAAGAGGATAAGATTCTCCATGACTCACCAAGGGTGAGTACACATGAAGGCCTTCCTTGTGATGGAATTTTTCCAAGTGAAAACACTTGGAGGTTCCCTAAAGAGTTAAGTGTCTCTAGATGTGATACTTTAGCGTTTTTAGGATTTATTGTGGAGATAACACTTTTCATCTCCACATTCAAAGATGGAGATTTTCCCCTTTTATATTTATTCTCTCATCTCAAATTGGGCAAGGAAATTTTGGCTTCAATTTTTAAAATTAAGTTTGCTTACTTGGATAGAGAATTAGAAGGGTTGAGTAGAGGACTTAAAGGAAAAGCTTGGGAGAACTAGGAGGTGCTCTACATCAAGAAATTTTATCAAGTTGTTGGAAAATATTTCTCAAGGTAGGAGCTAATCCCTTGTAATAAGTTGTATTTGAAAAGAATAGTTGTATGAATGTGAAAAGTTGTGTTGTTAAAAGTGTTGTGTTTGGGAAATTGTGGAAAAGAATGTGAAATCAGTGTTTATGTTATTTTATGAGATTGTAGTATTTTGTTGAAAAAAATATGTTGTAAACCTTGTTTTGGGTAGATTTTCTCACAAAGTAGATGGTCCCCATGTGGAGGGATTTGAGTGGATGTGGTTCCCATTGAGAAGATCTTGGGTATGAATACCCATTCATTTTATATATTAAAATTTGGTAATGGAGATTTGGGAGTCTTTTTGGTGGAAAAGAGTTGTGTGGGAGAAGCTATGGATTTTGGTGTATATAGTGGTGTTGGAAGAAGATGGTGTTGGAAGAAGATGTGTATTATGGTGTTTATGAAAGAATATAAAAGAAAAATGATATATATTTTTATCTTCCCATTGGTGAGTCCCCATCCCCCCTATAGGTGATTCTCATGGAGAATCCATGTTTTGTGAATCCCATGGGCTGGGTTGTTCATGTGATTGTAAATTTATTTATGTGGTTATGTTGTATTATGTTTTGTGAACCTAGTTTCTATGTGACCCCTAGCTTAGGGTTGGATTGTTATACAATCCTAAGGTTGGGAGGTGAGCTCCAATTGGCCTTAGAAAGGATTTTTTCCTTATCTTTTATGTGCATGCCTAAAGCATTGGCAAATAACTTATTTTGTTGAAAGATTTGTGTCATGTATTTATTTTATTTTCTTCAAGTTGTATCCCTATTATAAATGGTTAAAAGAACTAGAAAAATTTCATTGTCAATGTATAGTTTCAAAACTTTGTTACTATTGTTATTAGAAAAATATTTTGAATGTCATTAAAGATTTGTATAGATGTACTTGCAAAATTGTTATAGAAAATAAGATCTCCTTTGTTACCCCTCTGTATTAAAGGCTAATGTAGCAAAATTTCATTATAAACTTGTATACACTTTGCTGGAAATAGTATTGTTGAAGCTAATTCTTTCAAAATGTAAAAAACAAACATTTTAGCATGTCAATGTAATTTTAAGTATTTAGGTATGTGTGTGCGTGTGGATGTATCTACATGTATGTATATGTTTATTTATATAATCAAATTATATAGATAAATCCGTTTAAAAGTTTTAATAATTGAATTCCTTGGTTGCAAAAACGTTATTAAAATTTCATATAAAGATATTTGTATATTTACTTTTTTCTATTATAAATATATACATATACACACATATATATATTCTGAATGTATATACATAGTCAACTTTTCATTAATATATACATAATCAAAATTTAAAATCTTCATTATGCATATAAATGTGTGTGTGTAGATACATCTACATATACATATACATACATATACATATATGTATGTATACATACATATATGTATATGTATGTATATGTATATGTATATGTATATGTATGTATATGTACATATACATATACATATACATACATATGTATATATATGTATGTATATGTATATACAATATGTACATATATATGTATATGTATATGTATATGGATATGTATATGTAGATACATCTACATATACATATACACATATATATACACACATGTATAATGAAGATTTTAAATTTTGATTATGTATATATTAATGTAAAATTGACTTTGTATATACATTCAAAATGTATATATTGTTGTAACAACAATATATACATACATACATACATATCTACATTTATTTATAAAAAAATTCAACAATACATTTAATTTACCAAGTTTGTTTTAATGATGCCATAGTTAAAACTCTTCATGTCAGTTGTAACACACCCTATGCATATTCTCATAGTTTACATAGCCAATAAGACTGTACTAGGTTCTATATATGCTGGTAAACTCTCTAATTTACTTACTCATAAATGATGCTAAGTCTATTTTCTTTTGCTTGAAAGCTTTTAAATGGTTTTTCCAACCAAAATCTCTCTATATGTATGTTGCTTCTAAATCGACTTGTATGCTGGGAAATATGCAATTAAATGTATTATGTGGAAACATTTTTACTAGAAGCATTAGTCAAGCGGTCTATGTTTCGTCTGTGCTTATGTATTATCCTTATTTGTGAGTTTGGATGGAATGATTTTACCTTGTTTGAATACTTCCATTAATATCTCCAAAGAACTACTTGTAAGGGCTGGTTCTTCTTGTATACCTTTTCTTTTACTTGACTGGGAGGATGTTGATTAAGGTTATAGGGTTAAGTGTTATACCTGCTAGTTGCTTTTGATTGAAAGACTTAAAAGGTCCTCCTACAGGCTCATTTTGTATACATTCAGATATCATTATATTTTTACAATTACTGATAATGCTTTGTGTATTTTGGATAGAATTTGCATATATATATATAAATATGTATTTGTATATGAATATATATATATATATTCTTTATTTGAAAATAAATTTGTATTTTCAATTGGAAGTATTTGTATATGCATACTAATAAACAACAATGTAAACCATTGCAGAATTTGACTAACTTATCTCTATTGGTAAAATTTTATGTTACTTTATATATACAGTGAATCTTCCATTTTTATAGTTGTTTATGATTGAGAATAACAATAACAACTACTAAAGAAATTAGAGTTATGCATCCATAGGTTGTGCAAGATGATATTACTTATGTGAGGCTTCTACATACATTATTATAGTTGTTTTTTAAAATCAGTAGAAATATTTCTCTTTCAATTAATGAAGTTTAGAAATATTTCTCTTTCAATTAATGAAGTTATCTTTAGTTTTGTTGAACTTACGTCTCAAATTTAATTAGCGATGAAATATGAAAAAACTGATATGATATCATCTTTAATTAGCGATGAAATATGAAAAAACTGATATGATATCATCTATAAATGTCAAAGACATGTCTTTTCCATAAAATTAATAATTGTTGAACTCATATATGAAGATGGTATTTTGGGTGGAGGCAAAGGTTGCAAAGTGAAGTTATGATCACTTTATTAAGGAATATGATGGTTTTGTCAAGATGTTTAAGTTGTATGAAGCAATTAATCCATAATAACAAATTACATCATTATGGGGAAAATTAAACATACTATACTCTTATGAATTTCAAGGTGAGTTAGAAACTAGACCAGAACCCTTGGTCAGTTGGACTATTTTTGCTAATGATTTAGATGTTATCAGATCTATGTTACTTAAATGTGTTTTAGCATTTTAGTAATTTTTAAGGGTAAATGTAACACCATGTCCTAACTGGACATTAATATTCATGATAGTATATGATAGTAACACCATGTTCTAAATTAGTGCTGAAAAAGGAGGGCTTTCCAGTTTTCTATCCTCTGTTCTCTAAGAGCTTCGTTGCTACAGTAATCTTCTTCTTCCTTCTCTAGACTTCTGCAACGATGCCCCTCAAAATTCTGCCTATTTAAATGGAGATGCCCCTTTTTTTGGACAGGCAAAAGATTAAATCAGTGTTCCTTCGTTTTAAATTAATGCAGATCAATAGTTTACAGTTAATTCAGTGCAGGCCTTGTATTTAATCATGTTCTTACAGTTTAATATAGTATTATGCTATATATCTAAGTTAATGTTCTATTTTTGCATCCAATCAACTGGCTTCTGGCATATTGACAGAGTATATGGTTTTTAATTGTGAAATATGCTTAGTTGTTTCCAAATATAATTCATCTTCATGATTGGTATTAAGACTTTAGTCTTTTCCCACTGTTCATAATTTGGCTTTTAGTAATTTTAGCAATTAATGTTTTAAGTTGTGCTAGTAGTGGAATACCATATAGAAATCAACTGAGAGCAGATGATGTCCACTATGTGTTTTCTGTGGTAACTGTCTAAGGCTTACTTGCTTTACTTCTTGTTTACTATTCAAATCTATTATTCTCTATTTCTTGTTGTTGCAACAAGATTTCAGAAGAATTTAGCTTGCATCATATTCTAACTCTATTACCAACTTGGTTGTACTTAAAGAAAACTCTAGCTACTGTTATGCCAATTTCCTGTGAGTATAATGTATTTGAGTTGATCCAAAATGGAGAACTATCTCAGAATTTATGAGTTGGGGATACATTTATGTACATGTCAATTTTTAATTAGACATACATGGGATGTCGCTGCTCCAATACCATTTTGGCTTATTTCGACATTATATGGTTTAAAACTTTTTCAATTCAAGTGCGAGTTTGGTTTCTATTGTAGGTATTAGATAAAATTTAGAAAATCAATTTATTAATATTTAGAGTTTCCATGTCTTGATTAAAAAGAAATATGATCTATTAATGTAAGAATATTTGCAAAATTAGGACTCCAGCCAAACAGTAAAAAGGAAAGAATTCAAACTACCTGTATCATTTAAGCTACAAGATTTTTATAGCATATAAAAGGAGAAAATAAGCTTCTAAAAGAACTTTTCCAGTCATATGATTGATAGATTTGCAATTTTAGAAGAACTTGTTGAACCATCTAGATTGATGGCTTCATTGCAGATAGTCAAACATGTATAGATATATATATATAGGCATGGCTACAAGGGCATTGGGAGCTCCCACCCTCCCCATAGGTCGTGGGCTATGGGGAGGAGGGGAGCTCCACCCCTCATAAGAGGGTTTGGTCCCTCTATGGGAGTTGCAGCCACCATAGGGGCATTGTCCCCCTCCCCTCCATACCCTTTTTTTATATATATAAAAAAATATAATAAATATAAACTTTAATCAGAAAAATATGCATACTTCTATATTTTCAGCACTTCATGCCTTTTTATATATAAAAGAAAAATATAATAAATATAAACTTTAATAAAAAAATATGCATATATATTTTCAGCATTCTTTTAAATGCATTTAGTTGTGTACAAATGTTGAATTCCTCCATTTTATCTTTCTCTTTCAGCTTGTATATACCATGTAGAGAATTTTTGTTTGAAAGAAAAGCAACCATCAAACAGAAAAGAAATAGACATAAATCTATTTTTTTTTATATACAACATTTTTTTTGGTTGAAGGGATTTTTTTTTCAGAATTGCAAGAGAATATGTTCTAATCTATGTTCTAATAGCCCTTCCTCCTTCCTCAGCCATGTGCAAACATGCATTGCAACAAAAGGAGGAATAATGATAATTTGGATAATTTTGTTATGTCATCCTTTTGCATTAGGGTTTCTTTGCCTTCCCTAAGATCCAAGGGCTGGTTTTATTTTCATCCAAGGGATGAGATTGCTTGCTCATGCCATATGGAATCCTAATGTATAAACTGGTGCAGGAGCACCAATCCACTTTCATTCAAATTTGATCAAGTTTGTTAGGTGTAAGGTTGTTATAGGATTTGAGGTCATTTGGTGTGTCAATAATGTCTATAAAGGACCATTAGTATGTAATTAGGAGTCCATTTGGTTAAATGATGCAATGTTGTCAAATGGCGCATAAAAATGCAAAATATGTAAATATGGGTTTTTGAAGGGTTTTATGTCAAGTCTTAGGCTTTGAAAAATAAAGTCTTTATGGAATATTTAGGGTGTTATGGAGTCATTTTAGTGGTCCTTAGAAGTTTTGGGGTTCAAAAGTGCAAAATTGTCAAAATTGTCAAAAGTTGGAAATGCAAAAAAACAGGAAAACCAACGGTCAGATGGAATATAGAAGTTAGTTGGTCCGTTTGGAGGGAATTTTTTGAGTGGGAAATGTTTAAATACATGTCATTCATCGTTTTACATGGTGGTTGAAACATTTTGAAGGAGAATCAACCAAAGAACCCCCTGTTTTGTTTTAAATTCTGTGTTTTCAATCAAAAACTGAACTTGCAGGCTCTTGTACGTGACCATACAACAAGTTCTTGTTCAAAAAACTTTGGAATTAGTTGAAGATCTGTCTTATCTTTGAATTGGATCCATTTTTTGGGCAGTACATTGAATTTAAGTTGTTATATTGACAAATTCCTGTTGACAGGCCTGTAGGAGCAGATTTAGGTTTTGAAGCTTTAAATATGAGTTAAAACCCATTCCACCTTCTGTGTTTACTGTTGCTAAGTGGAATGGGCATAATATGTCAGAAAATATGGTGGTAGGGTGTTAGATTTGTTCTGTATGAAGAGTTTGGGGTGAGAAGGCATGACTATCCTAGGAAAATTAGTGAATTTGGGTATGAAAATGAAGGTTTTGAGAGTGAGTTTGATGAAATAAGGTGTGTAGAGGCTGAGAGTTGGTCTTGTGAGCATAGGCAGACATTTTTAAGAGTGTTGGAGGAAATTTCAAGGTTGTATGAGTTTGGGAACCATAAGATTGAATAAACCCTACCCTTTAATGGGGGAAAATGAGGGTTTTCTGTAGCAGCAGTTAGATAAGGGTTTGGAGTCGTAAAAGTTGTTGAAAGAGGCTTTTTGTTACCTGTCTTAAAGGTCTGGGTGGTTGTTCAAGATTGGTGGAGAATTTCAAGAGTACTTCCTTTGAAAAATAGACCTAATTGGTCTACTAGGTCAGCGTTGTTTCAAGGTTTTGAGTGAATTGTTTAAAAGGATCTATGTTAGTTTTGAAATATGTTTAAGTTGGCCTTGAAGGGTGTTTAAATCTAAGGGCAGTGTTAGTTTGGAAAAGGGCTTTGTAAGGGTTTGTGAGATAAATTGTTGTTTGAACTAATTTGAATTGAGTTGTTTCAGGTTGTTTCAGGTGAAAGCCATATATCCCTGCATCATGAACACTTATTATAATTAAATATTTTTAATTTTGGGTCAGCTCATGGTGGGGTACCATGAGTCTAGGTACCCATGACTTTAAGTCATGACTTAGGAACTTAATTTAAAATGAGAAAAAATAAAAGTTATCCTATGGATTCAAATGGGTAAAAATATAAATTGATAAAATAAAACTCCTTAGAGGAAAATATAATAGTAGGATTAAAAAGATTAATTTAATTATTCTAATAAGATTAATTCTTTTGAGAATCTATTATAATAGAGTAAATTAGTCTAGTTGTTAGTGAATAAGAGTTATAGTATTTTATTAATTTAATGATATTAAACATTGTTGAAGTTTTTGGATTGATTCGGTTGTGAAATCAACTTATGTGACTATTGATTAAGCTTTAATCATCAAACTTTTGAGGATGTTAAACTATTAAGTTTAATTAATTATTCTTTTTAGTGGATATCTTTTAATTATTAAGCAAGATTATTAGCTCATATTTGTTTAAATTGAACTATTAGTTGACTTTTAGGGTGTAGGTCTAGTTCAATACACTAGACATATTTTCACTTGTATAGATAACCTAAGGTGAGTAATGGACCCCTCTTGAGAGGGTCTAATATAAGACTCCTAATAGCCTACTAGATTAGCTTCATCACCAGGGTGTGGGATGGATTCTACTAATCCCAAATATGTTATTTTCCTTCCCTGCCATTTGGGCAGTGTGTTAGTGATATTATTATAAATGTATTATCACCAAGTGCACATGATAGAATATTATGTGCAGTATGATATTAGACAAAGTTTTACTATTTAAAAAAATGGGTGTTTGAGTTATGTTCACATGTGAAAATAGTGTGCATGACATTTTGAGCCTACTAGAGATTATTCCTGAGTAACTTCATAATTTCTTGGCTTGTTGGATCACATCACTTGCCCTTGGTACCCTAATATCATTTATAATGAGATTAGTGAAGCTTTGAGATTCATAACCATACAAAGGCACGAACAATATCATATTGATTGATAAGTGGTAGGTGGATTTGTAAAAGTAATCCCTCAAGTAAAGCAACTTGATCCAAGTCTTCTATTGATCAACAACATAATTTCTCAAGTAACCTTCCACCCATTTTTTCATAATCTTATTTTTTCCATCTACTTATGGGTGGTAGTTGGTACTAGGGACGAGCTAAATTCCTACCAAAAAGAGATATTTTCAAAATAAGCTCATAAAGTAAAAATCTCGATCACTCATGATACTTGTGGGTAGCCCATGGAGTTTCATCACTTCCTTGAAGAATAGATCAACCACTTGTGATAATTTTAAATCTATAGAGATGGAAACTAAATGTGCACATTTCATTATTATATCCATAAAATCATGGACATAGTCCTTATCTTGGACTTTAGGAAGTCTTGTGCTGAATTCCATTTAAACAGTTTCAAATTTCTACTCCAATATGGGAAAGGATTGCAAAAGACATGCTCGAAATGTTTATTTCATTTTATTATTGTGACAAATGATGCATTATTTAACATGGGTGAGGACACCATAGAATACCTTCCATGAAAACCTTTTCCTTAATCTATTTGTAGGTCTTGAAGTACCCAAGTTGGCCTACCAAGGGAGTGTCATGAACTACCCACAAAATATTTCTCTCCATTTTTGATTCCAACATCAAGAAGACTCTTCCCTTGTAGAGAATAAGTTCATTACATATGGTGGATCTAACATTTGAAAAATTCCCTTACAATACATCAATTGTTAACATTTCCTTGGAATTCTTTGTTATGATTTCATTCTTCCAGTCCATGGAGATTTGAGACATGGAATGTTCATAGATTTGGCCTTCTAGATAGTGTATCAATAACAATATTCTTCTTTCCTTTGATGTACTCAATTTCAAAATCATATTCTTGGACTCTCCTCACTCACTTATGCTTTTACTCATTTTTATCCTTTTGATTGAGAAAACATCTCAAACTATTCTGATCAATTTTTACCATAAATTATCTACCCACTAAGTATTGCCTAAATTTGACCAGTGCATGCATGATGGTCAATATTTTTTATCATAAATGGTGGAATTTATTTCCACCTTTGTGAGCTTCTGACTCTCAAAAGCAATTGGGTTCTTTTTCTACATGATAACAACCTCAATTCCTTATCTTGAAGCATCACATTCAAATGCGAAAGGAATAGTGAAACCCATAATTGTTAACATAATACATGGGATCATTACCACTTTTAGTCTATCAAATTCTCGTTGTGCATCCTCAATCTATGTGAAATATCCATAATCTTTTAGGTCAATTATGGTTGTATCTAGTTGGGAGAAACCCTTAATTGATTGCATATGGTAGTTGCAAAGGTCAAAGAATCCTCACAACTATGTCAAGGTCCTTACAAGAGGCTAGTTCCAAATTTATTTGATCTTCTCCATGTACACTTGCACTTTGTTTACACTATTTATGTGACCTAGATACAATATCTCTATCCTAGTAAAATCACACTTGGACTCTTTGGAAAATAATATTTGTGCTTCCAAGATTCACAATAGTTCATCAATGTGTCATAGGTGTTATTCCCACATTTTAATATAGACAAAAATTTCATCAAAGAAGATAAGGATGAACTTTCTTAGTTGATAGTAAAAAACCTAATTCATGCATTTCTAGATTTTTTTTGGAGATTTTTTCAATCCAAAAAAAAATTACTACATAATTATAGTTCCCATGGTGAAATAAAAAATCCATCTTATCAATACCCCCTTCTCAAACCCTTATTGATGGTATAGTGAAATCTAAGATCTATTTTTTGAGAAAAAGGAATGATTCATGAAGCTCATCTATCAATTCACTACTCTTGGTAATGGGGTACTAATTCTCGATAGTCTTCTTTTTCAATATTTTGTAAATTATGCACATCCACATTGTGCCATATTTCTTCTTTAGCAAAACCATAAAAGAATCAAAGGGAATTGAGATGGGTTTGATGTGCTCCATTTCTAGTAGTTCCTTAATGACCTTTTCAATTTCCTGCCTATGTCTCCTAGGGTAATGGTGGAGAGTAGTGATGATAGGTTTAATACCCTCCTTCAACTCAATGACATGCTCAAAGCGTTTAACTTAGTTTCCATAAAGGAATATTGTTGAGTATCTTATTATTCCTATCAAAGATTATTTGTACATAAAAATGATATATCTTCTTTCCATTAGTGGTTTTTCTTTTAGTCATTAAACATTGAGATGCATGCATGGATTTCTTGTGATTCAATAAAATCCTCTCCATTCTCTTAGTTGATATAGTCCTTGGTGATTTTTTTTTATTTCCTATAGTACCACTTATTTCTCTTCTGACTAAAACTTTATTTCTATGCTCTAGAAGATTTATGTGATATCTCCTAATGATTGAATCCACTGGATCCCTAGGAACATAGTCATGTCTCCTATCCTAACAACATAGAAGTAATCCTTCATATCATATCCTCCCAAATTAAGTTTTAGTTGGGATATCTTCCTATTGCATTAGATGGTGTAACTTTCAATTGTCATAACACCAAATCCTTCAAATTCCTTCATCTTGAGGCCTCGCTTGGCCACAAATCCCTCATAAATGAAGTTGTAAGTGGTACTAATGTTAATGAGTAAAATTATTCTTTAAACTCATAGTACTGCAAAAATGTGAAAGGGTTTGTACCTCAAAGTTTTAGAGACCATGGAAAGAGCACCTCCTAAGATGACCTCTTCCTCTTTTGGTTTATCTTCTTCATCTCACATCTCCTATTTAGGTTCATCTTCACTTGGTGGTTTTCTTTCCTTAGATCTTGATTTATCATCAAACCTTACCTCAATGTAATGCACTTGTCCTTTTCCAAGACATCTATGTTTAGGTGATAATGGATCCTTACAAATGAAGCACAACTTCTTCCTTCTCAATTCATTTATTTCCTCAATGTTTGGTCTTGATGGAAAACTCTTGGTATGGCATATATTTTTTTGAAAGGGATTCTTTGGAATATTTTTTTTGGTTTAGAACTTATTCTTCAATATGTAAACCCAATTCCAAATCTATCTTGATGGCCTCTTTTAGGGTATGTGGTTCAAAATCCTTAAGAAAATCCTTGAGATATTCAGTTAAACCTTCAGTGAAAAGTATATGTAATATTCTCTTTATGATGTCTAGCACCATCATCAATAGCTTCTAGAACATTGTTACATAGTTATCCACTAAATCACATTGTTTGAGCTAAATCAAATCTTTGAAGTAAACTTTAGGATCCTTCCAATAAAAAAATTATATAATATATAATATGACGTGATGGATCTATGACCCTAAGTGATTTGACCATGGTACTGCCCCTCATGCGTAGTACCCTCCAAATGCATGGTGGAAAACTTAATTTCTTCATATTTGGTCATTAGTCTAAGGGATGTGTATGTGTCTAGCTTTTGTACCCACACATGAGCTAAGAATATATTAGATCCATTGCAAGAGAGAGTGCCAACTTACCTAGATCTTGTTTCATGTCTCTCTAAAAATAGTTGTGGCCTAGGATTAGGTCTGTAACCATTTCAAGACTTCTTCATGTTCATATAATTGGTGAGTGATATTTCAATTTGGATATCCTTACGAAGAGCTCTATATTTTGCATGAAAATCCCAAATATCATTAGAAAGTTAGTTTTGGGCTTCAAGTTCTAGAGCCTCAACCTCCTTTTTTAGAAAGGTATGTTAGGTTGGTCTTGTGAATGAAACAAGAATAGTATTTTATGTGTGGCTTTGATTGGAATCCATATTAATACCTTTAGAATTAATTTCTTCGCCCATGGATTTTTTAAGTGTATCCATATTACAATCCATCTTGTGAAGTAGTTGTGCCATCGTATTAATCATTAGATAAAATTTTCTTTTATCCCAACCGTTTGGGTTATCATTTGAATTTGTTTTCTTATTCTTCCTACCATATTTTTATACATAGCAACATGTTCTAAAGAGGAAAATTGAGTCTCTACACTATATCTATAGATCAACCTTGTTTCTTGAACTCCCTCAAGTGATATTCAATTTCTTTGTCACTATACTACATACAACTACAACATGCAAAGTTAAATTTTGAACATGTAGGCCAACAAGATCACTAAATTTGATAACACCATAATATCTTGGGCCAAAATAATATACAATTTTTTTTAATAACAAGACTATTGGCCCTAACATTCATTCATATCTTAGATAAATTAGATTAAACTATTATTTATGCATTAGTAATACTGTAAGATAGGAAATTGAAATAGCAAAGACAAAGTGACAACCATTGCACTAATCTAAGCTAAATCCAAATCTTAAACAAGAGAGAACAATCAAGCAAAAAGAGTAAAATGAAAGCAATGGAATAGCAAACTCCCCATCTCTCTCCTCAAACAACCTTTGCAAGTTGCCCTCAGTTCGTTGTATGTGTATGCAAATACCTGCAAACAATGAGCATGAATATTGGAGATATGTGGTTGTTAAATCAAAAGTGGAGGAGAAAAACTTCTTTTATAGAAAGTCATTTGAATGGACGGATGAGATTGAAGTTCTAGAAAGATTCTCAGATCGACGGTTGATGATACATGCACCACAGAGTAGTGGGCTAGGGACAACTATGAAATGAATAGCCAAGATCGAGAAGAGACTAGAGAGAATCAATGGTTGAGATTTGAAAATGAGAGAGTGGAGGGAGATAATGGAGGAATTAAAAATTAAAATCATTTAATTCATGAGAGAAGAATCTTTGACCAAGTGGGGAATACATAATTTATTTAAATTATTTATTTGTGGAAGGAGAGGAAAATGGGCATTTAATTAAAATGATTTATGCAACCAATTTAATTAAATAATAGGAAATAGGAAAGGAGGATTAAATAATTAACTTAGATTAATTATTTAATAGGGGAGAAATAACAAAAGGTAATTAAATAATTTCAATAATTATTTAACTATAGAAGAAGGGAAAGACTATTGAATAAATAAATAATTAATAATAATTATTTAACAATAGATGAATAACGTAAAATGAATAATTAAATGAATAATAATTCATTTAATCATAGAGAGAAAGAAAATATTAGTGACACAATTAAAAAGATAATTTATATAATTGATCATAGGAGAATAAAGATCAAGAAATGGATTAATTAAATAATTAAAATTATTTAATTAATAGAGGAATGCAAGTAAAGGAAAAAATAAAAAAATAAAAAATAATTATGCAGGGAAGAAGACCAAGACGATGGAAAAATGACGCTCGCAGACCAAGACATTTTTCAGTGTCTAAATTTTGCCCCTCTTTGACATAATGTAGTTCATTGCATTGTGTCAAAGAAATTCAGTCAAAAAAATGCCCTGATGAAAGAAGGGTGGACACATGTCCCCTCAAGAGAATTTTGCAAATTTAAAAAAAAATAAAAAAATTTAGAAAATTATGCTGATAAGTCAATTTGACAGCTCAGATTTCAATGGTGGTGACATAATTGATTTTTGAGGTCATCTAGGGGGTCAAATTTAGGTTCAAAGTAGCCAAATAGTGCACCCAGTACACATCCCTAGTGCAAACCCTAATTTTTTTATCTATAAATATGCCCTTGATTAAGAAAAATACTCATTTGTGCATTCTAAATTGAGAAAATTAGGAGCTCTAAGAGAGAGAAGCTGAGAAGATGTCGATGGATCCACACTCCACACACCGAGGCTACCACATCTGCACCTTTTTCTTACCTGAGGGAGCACTGGACCCGCTAAGTACTCTATGTATGCAACCTAAAATGGTCACCTAGACTTTGGGCCCCATTTATTTAATTTGTCAACATCAATTTTCTGAATCAATGATTGTCGCATTTTCAAATCAAATTTCTTAATAAATTCATAACTATTTCAAATGTTTCAATTTTCCCTAAAGTTTGAATGCTTCATTAATTTTATTTAATCAAAAGAAATAAATCCCTTTTAATAATAAAATAATGTTATTTAATTGAAGTTAATATTACTTAAATAAAATGATGCTATTTAATTAAATCTATTTTTAATTAAATAATTTTATTTTATTTTATTAATATTCATTTCTAAATTACATTATCTTATTTTATTTTATTAAAAGAGATATTATCATCTTAAATTAAATAAAATAAATGAAATATCCTCTCAAGAATATCGTGATGAAAAAAGGAAACAAATCAGTTAAAGGGAAATAAACTAAAAAGAATTCCAATCAAGATTTGTTTCTATTTTTCTATTTATCCCACATTGCTTGAATTTGCCTTCAATTCCACTTTTGCCTATAAAATGAGCCCTCTCATTCTCATTTCAAAAAAAATCACGAATTTTTACATCAGACTTATGCTACAAATTTTCTTGAATTTTATCATTTGAGATTACACATTAGTTTGATTTTATAAACATCTTAGTTTTAGAGCATATAGTTTAATATTACATTTTAGCTTAATCTTCATAGTAGATTAATTTGCAAAGTAATTCATTTATGGCATTGCATGTAGATCAATTTTCATTTCAATAAATTAGTTTTGTTTATTGCATTTTACAGTCATTTAGATTAGTTTTCATTGTTGCATTGCAAGAACATGATTCATGGAGATTGGCATTCTTGCTTCTCCTCTTTGAATCTCTCGTTTCGAGACTGTATTTGTAGGGGTAACTGGGTCAATCTGAGGGCCACAATATCAATCTCTGTTCTTCTCGGATAGAGAGTTGTGAATTGATTTGCAAGGACTCATTATTGAGTATCCTTGCATGCAAGGATTCATAGAAGTATAACATATTTTCAGTTATACATTTTGGCGCCCATTGTGGTTTTTCATCATTTTTTAAGAAATTTTGACTTTGATCTTTCAAGCAGTGGATGCTGGTGCAAAACGAGCTTCATAGATGTGTTCAGAAGGCCCAAAAACCCCTATTTTCATATAAAATATGATAGGGTTTGCTGAAAATTAATTTTTTTAGTGTTTTGAAAAATTTCAAAACAATTGCCAAAAAAACCCGTACGGATCCGTACGGACACATTGATTTCTGTGCTACCTCGATTTTCGTGCATGAAGGTTCAGCTAAATATTTTATTAATTTTTTTCATCTTTAAATTAATAAATTTTTTGGTTTAAAGCCTAAATGAGCATATTTAGTAAAATGGTCATATCTTGAGCATATGGTCTCCGTTTTTCGAAAACGAGATATCTTCGAAAAGCTGCTTCCGACGCCGTTCCAGTGGTACTGGTATTTTTTTTTTTTCTGATTTTGCCATTTTGATACATTTTTCGCCTGTCAAAGCCAGAAGTTGTTGTTTTCACTCCGGAAGGCGTAACTTTTGCATCCTGGCTCTGTTTTTCGAAAACAAATAGGCGTTGGAAAGCTGGTTCTGCCCTCTTCTCAGATATCAGACCTATTTTTTGCAAAATTTTTACCAGGTATCTGATTTATTTGTCAAAACTCAGCCTTTATCTTTTGAGTTATTTTCTTGGGAAACGTGCAATCAGGAGTTTTTTTTTAGATCCAAGAGGAATTTTTTTTTAATTTAGATTAGATTTTTAATTTTATTAATTTAGATTAGTTTTGTTTTAAATTTTTAGTTTAGTATTAGATTAATTTAGTTTAATTTTAGTTTTGTTAACTAATTCTTTTTAGATTAATTTTTGACTAGATTAAATTAGATTTTTAATTAATCTCTTTTTTTTTGATAGATTCCAACTTTTGTTCTTCTGGTTCTTCTGATTTTTTTTTCACAGCATAACAGTTTCTGCAGGACGCCAGTCAGAGAACTTGAAACACACTAACGGTTTGATTGCAGGACGCGTGACAAAGACTTGAAAACAAACACTTACTCTTGTCAAAGATCTTATTTAAAAAAACATTGTGTTTGTTTTCCTGCTTTTCAATTCACATAGTCTAATTAGGGCTTCGTTAAAATTCTTAGGAGTTTCGATAGTGAGTAGGGAATTTGGCTCTTTGTTACATGGAGGTGATGACCATGGACAAATCCAGGCTCCTGATGATCTTACTAATATGACGAACTCTTAGGGAGCGGAGCAAGGTAGTGAATCTTTAGCACTTTCACTCGTCAGGGGATTATGCTCTTCTCTCATTGAGAGAATCAGAAACCCAAAAGCGTGTGGATTTGGTGAAGTGAAACTAGCTCGGTGATTAAGGTTGTTTAGCGTGTTTGGGTAAAGAGACGGGCTAGAGAAGTATTCTCTTCTCCTTTTGGGAGAATCAGAAAATCAGAAACTTCCGAATCCGAGCCATGTCCAGTGTCACCTTTAGAGGCCTGCTTAGGAAGTTGAACCTCGGGAGCGACCCAAGTGAGTACACACCTATCGCCGGTGATTCCACCTCACTATAATAAAGAGCGTCTTGTTGAGTCTAAAGACTCCAAGACCATAGTAACTTCTTCCATGACTTGGACGATCATCATGGAAAAGCTCTGTTTATTGCAGCGGCGGCCGCTCCGAGCCCTACTTGGGGGTGTGTGATTTTCGGTGTTGGTGTGGCTGCGAGGCCCGGCTCTGTATCAGAGGCACGAAGGTTATTGTGAAGCGGAAGCCAAGTAAAAACCTCTTAGTTAGTTGCCTACCCGGTTCACCTCCGAAAGGAGTCATAATCTTTGCGCAAGGAGGGGGAAGAATCTCTCCGTATGTTGATCATACACAAATTCCCATCATAGGCATACACCTGGACGTTTGGAGGCGGTTGCGACACTGGCCCCTGCTACAAGGGTAACCTTTGAACGTACACTGTTGAGTCCTTGGAAACACCAAAAACATGGGCGCCCTCTAGGGGGTGACACGGCTAGTGAGGTGCACGTATGCGCATAAGCAATGGGGCAAAGGTTTTGGCTTCTCACCATTTTCTTTGGTAGGGATAGCTATGTGTTTGTTTTTGAGTCTTAAACATTGTCCAAACATCTTCAAACAAGACTCCCCCGATACTATCAAGTTGCTTTGTCCTTGATAGATCTGTTATCGACTACTTTTTGTATCACAACTTGTCTGATTGAAACCTATGTGCTTGATCAAAATCTGTTGATATACTTGCTTGATCTTTGAAAACAAACAACAAACTGAAATACTGAGTTCTTCGATTAGGTGACTTGTCCCAGTTTTAGAGACCTGTTCTGTATTTAGGGTTTATGTGTCCTTGACCTTTTGAATTAGTGATCCTTGATCTCATAAGCGATTTTGCTTGAGATTGGCAAATTAGGAATTGTTCCTGTCAAATAGATAAATTTTAGACTCTTTGATAACACACTTGGAGAGTGCTAGTAGTCTCCTTGTCCACCCATTTTCATACAATTCAAACTCAGTACACTTTGTGTAAGTCATCCTCCTGATCCATATGTGCTAGGGTGTTCACCCAAGAATTGAGCACCTCTGTGGTAGTGTTGGTTTGCACCTATTTGCAACAGTTCTATTTCACCATCTCTCTCGGACAAGAGAAAACTTTTACTATCCTAGTCTGGTATTGACGTTTCTTAGAATTGTCTGTTTACCTGAACTCTCCCTTTCATGTCAGTCACAACAAGATATCAAGTGAGCCAAGGAAAGTGACCTCAGATAGTCTTTAACCAACTACCCGATTCGGACTTCGTCAAAGAAAGGAAAAGGAACCAATATTTGACCCGAGTCCACCTAGAATTGTGGAAACCTATTTTGACCCAAAGAGCCATTTTAGTGACTTGGTACCCCCTCGGCACCTTCCACTCGGTATGGATATGAGTTATCTTGTCCTTTCGGCGAGGAGAGGGAAGCCATGGATCAAAATCTTGATGATATCTATGAACAACACAGAAACAACATGATATTTGGAAATTCTTCTCATGATGATCAACCTGGTTCACCCCTCATTAATGCAAGATATTTGGATGCCCATCAACGGGATGAAAGGTATAAGAGACGAGCTCACCAAGAACAATGGTCACAACACGAAGACCAAGACAATGAACCTCGTGATGCTCATGTCAATACAACGTATACCAATGACTTGTTCAAACAGTCTAGACCAAGCTCACCACTTCAACATACCTCAAGGTTCACAAGTGATAGGCTCAAAAGAATTGAACATGAAAAGAAAGTCTTTCTAGATGAACAAGCTGCAAAGCAAGAAAAGTTTAGACAACTTGAGGAAGAGAGCCAAGCTTTATTGGAAGTACAAAGGAAACTCGCTCAAGAGGAGCAAGATAGGCAGTTAGCCCACCAATTAAACAAACAATACAATACAAGGGGTGCTAACAGTGGACATAATTCTCCTCCCTCCACCCCTTCCAAAACACCAAGAAGTAGAAGGTGGTCAAGGACCCCTTCTAGATCTCCTAGTCCTAGAGGAAGAAGGGCCTCTCAGTATGCTCACTATAGGAGGCAAACTCCTCCCAAAAATTCAAGACCACACTCCCAACATGTACATCCTGGTTCCCAACATGGAGGTGGTAGCTCACATTATGACTTTGATACTCAAGACTTCATGCGAATACAACAAGAGCCTATCTTCCAACAGTATGTGGAGAGGTATTTGGAACAAAACAAAGATAAGTTCTTGGAAAGTCTAATCAACAAGGGTGCCAAAGTCCCTTATAATTTTGATGTGGACAACAAAATACAAAAGAAAAATCCCTCTCAAGAGGAAGAAATCTGCCAAATGAAGCAAATGATGGAGAAAATGATGCAACCTAAGAGCTCATTCTCACTAGACTCAATTTGTCCTAATCCATTCGATAAGAGTGTGAGTATGAAAGATTTTCCAAAGAGGGTGGAATTCCCACAATACGATAAATATGATGGCAGTGGTGATCCACACGACCATGTGCGTCAGTTCTATACTATGAGCTTTGAATTCCATCGGGATGACTCCTATTTGATGAGGTTGTTCCCTAGGAGTCTTAAAGGACAAGCAATGGAATGGTTTACCAATATCACTCCTCCTGTCAAGACTTTTAGAGAACTTGTTCATAGATTCGTTCAACACTTCGCATATAATCTGTCAAGATCTATTACTATGTTGGACCTATGCAACTTGAAACAAAATCAGGGGGAACCCTTTGTTACCTTCTTGCAAAGGTGGAGGAGACAATGCTCTCGGTATCCTAGGACGATCCATGAGGATGAAAAGATTGACATACTTGTTAGTAATTTGGTGCCTGAAATGAGACATGAGATCAAAAAGATAGTCTTCACTTCCTTTGATACCATGATTGAAACTGCATGCCGCATTGAGGATGTTCTAAAAGAACAAGGCATTTTGACTAGACATAACAATAATACCAACAATGGTCAACACAACAATAAGGATAAAGGGAAGAACAACAATTGGAACAAAAACAAACAAGTTGTCAATGATGGAGTTGTGGATTCTTCCCAATCAAGAGATCAAAGTGTTCTTAATTTGACTAAGGTTGTGCAAGCAATGAAGCTTAATGCACCTCCACAACAAGAAAGTAAATCAAGATATCAGGAGAGGCCCAAAAACCAGAAGCGACAATTTACCAAATTGGGTGACTCATATGAGGATATTCTCAAAACTCTCATTGCTAACAACTTGGCACATCCTCAGGATCTTGCAAAATTTCACATTCCAGATCCTAAGCCACATTGGTGGGATGACAAGGCATTCTGTAAATTTCATAATGGCCCTGGCCATACTGTTGAAAACTGTTGGAGATTAAAACATATCGTCCAAGATTTTATAGAAAGTGGAAAGCTTCAAGTTGATGGCCTAAATACCAATGCTGATCATAAGGCTTTTAAGGAACCTTTGCCTAATTACGACAAGGGGGAAACCTCTAAATCACAGAATGGCAAAGCTGCAATCAACTACACCTATACAACGGCAGAAAATGTGATAAACATGCTTGAAGTTGTGGAGCCAAGTGTTAATATGATAAGGAGTAAGGACCCGCATGGTTATGACTCTCCCCCTATTTTTGACAACCAACTTTGTTGGTCTTGAGAGGTCCTCATTCTAGGTTATCTTCCCAAGCCCTTAATCATTTACCAGGAGTCAAGCCCTATTATTCTCGGAGGGCCTAGTTAGGTCCATCCAACAAATCAGACAAGTGGCATCCAAGAATGTCACTATAAAGTCCATACTCTCAAACCAAACTACAATCTTGTAGATGGAGTTCTGAGAAAACTCGGCCACAGGATCTCAATCTTAGAGCTTCTAGAGTTGTCCCCTAGACATAAGCAGATCCTTGAGGACGCTTTGCGCACAACAAATGTCCCCAACAACATTGATATAGACCAATTCCAAGGCATGGTGAATCACATTACTAGCCCACATTACCTCTCTTTCTCTGAAGATGATGACAAATCCCTAAGCCATCCACACAATCTTGCCCTTCACATTGAAGTAATGATTCATAAAACCCATGTCAGGCGCGTGTTGATTGATGGGGGTGCTGGGTTAAATATCTGTACTTTGAATTTGTTAAAAACTTTGGGCTATTCAGAGCAAGTGATCAACACTAGAAAGAAGATCACCATAAAGGCCTATGATGAGGCAGAACGAAGTTCTAAGGGGTTGGCTGTCCTTCCTGTCAGGATTGGCCCAGTTGAAAAGGATATCTTGTTTCAAATTGTTGATACTTGACCCCTTGCATACAACATTTTACTGGGTAGACCATGGATTCATGATATGCAGGCAGTGCCGTCTACCTACCACCAGTGTGTTAAGTTCCCCTACAATGGAACAAAAATTTGCATACCAGGGGATAACACCTTATCAATTAACTCAATCTTAGCTAATGTTCATGTCCCTCTTAACCGAGCAGCAGAGGATTATGAAACAACTTTAGCAGACTATCAAAAAAAATTTAAGTCAGTAGACCTTGGCGTAGGGGAAGTGTAACTTGACTCTTTTGCAAGATTCCTGTTCCCTAGGACATGGAGAGAAAGCCTTCACCGGGGAGATGAAACCATCATACCCGGCCAATGACACCCTATTTATTAAGTTTATTTGAATCCTCGGTTACCAATACAAGATGAAAAGAGTAGCTGTTCGAGATTGGATATACAAAGAGGAGAAATACCAGCACAATGAAAATTTCTCCCCCTCTCCTAAGTCCTATGGGAGAGGATATACTTTTGTCAAGAAGATGGGTTATACAGGATATGGCCCTCTTAGTCACAGGTTAGATGCTAGAGTCGAACCACTCAATCATGATCTTTTTGCACGTAAGTCTAAGAAATCGGTTGGCCTAGGCTTAATGAACAATAATAAATGCATTGTCCCCATTTCTGATAGGCGGGATAGTAAATATGACACATAATATGTACCAGATTTGACTAATCAACAAGACATAACAGATGATTGGGTACCTTCAACAAATCTCCTTTGGGAAGATTCAAGAGATTTAATAATTGATAGTCCTCCTATCTCATTTGCAATAGATAGTGACTATATGAATGCAAGATTGACTATGGATAGTGTCTCCATCCCAGCTGCAACGGATGGTGATAATTCAGATAATTTTGTGATTGAGCAAATTGCTAGAGGAGAAGAGCCTCTTCCAAATCTTGAGGCTTCTACATCACGAGTCTCCAACAATAATTCAGAAATAGACTCTCATGAGTTTGAATGGGATTCACTCTCAGATGCAACAGTTGACTTGGATATGGATATTTTCCATGCTTATAGTTCTCAACTTGATGTAACTGACGAGTCATGTGTTAGATTAGAAGATTGGAACCCACATGTCACATTAGTAGACGATTCTTCGCTTGCTAGGATAAATTCTGATTTAGACACTTTAGAGGGAAACTTGATAGATTCCAATTCTACAGTCACCAGAGATGACATCACCTATATCCTTAATCTTGAACCGGTCATCAACCTACCCCTTGTTCACCCCAACCTTATTGATTGGTCTCAACGTTACCAAGAGCCTCAACTCTTGACATTTCACAATGACTATGAGATCACCTGCTATCTAAATGCCATTGAACATGTAGTCTCTACGATTGACAGAAGCTACGGTATGAAATAAAGGCTGACATCAAGTACCTTAGTCACAAGATAAAAAGAAAGAAAAAAGAATAAGGATTCGATGCTTAAAAACCATATGTGGCGATTAGCCGAGGAACAAAAAGTAAAAATAAAAGACGTATCCAAAGGTGAAAACCTCCCAGAGGCACCTACGGATGAGGTACTTGATAGTCTCCCAAGCTATTTCTAGGACAGATCATCAGTATTGGTTGAACCTACAGAAGCTGTTAATTTGGGCATAGAGGAAGTTCCAAAAATTGTACACTTGGCTAAATCTTTATCACCTAAAGAAAAGAAAGCCTATACTGAGTTCCTCCAAAAGAAGGAAATTAACTTTGCATGGAGATACTCAGACATGCCAGGGTTGGACACTAATCTCATTATGCATCATTTGTCCATAGCTCCAGGTGTGAAATCAGTCAAACAGAAGTTGAGAAAAATGCACCCTCATATAGCTCTTTTAGTGAAAGCTGAATTAGAAAAGCTCCTTGGTGCATGATTCATTAGAGCCATAGACTATGCTGACTAGATTTCCAACATTGTACCTATTTCTAAATATGATAAAACCATTCGAATCTACACAGACTTTAGAGATCTTAACAGAGCATGCCCAAAGGATGATTTTCCACTTCCTAACATAGACATGATAGTGGACATGACAGCGGGATATGAGATCTATTCTTTGATGGATGGTTCTTTTGGGTATAACCAGATCAAGATAGCTCCTGAGGATCAAGAAAGGCGCATTCACACATGTGCACAGGGTACTTATTACTTTGGAATGTCATGCCCGCTGGATTGAAAAATCGAGCTACTTGCAAAGAGCTGGCAGCCATCTTCCATGACATGATGCATAAGAATATGGAAGATTATGTGGATGACACCCTGGCTAAGTCTAAGAGAAGAGGAACACATTTGTTTGATTTAGAAGTGATTCTAGATTGCATGGAACAATTTCAACTAAGATTAAACCCAAAAAAGTGTGCATTTGGTGTTACTTCTGGCAAATTATTGGGATTCATCATTTCAGCTAAAGGAATAGAAGTGGACCCTGAAAAGGTTCAAGCCATTATAAACATGCCACCTCCCAAAAATGTCAGCCAAATGAGGAGTCTTCAAAGGCGCCTTCAATCCATAAGGAGGTTTATTTCACAATTGGCAGATAGAGCACAACCTTTCAACAAAAATTTGCATAAAGGTGTTCAATGTGTCTGGAATGAGGATTGCCAAAAGAGCATGGATCAAATTAAAGAATGCTTGGAAAATCCTCCCATTTTAATGCCTCCCATTCCAGGAAAACCTCTCATTTTATATGTCTCAGCTACTGAATCTTCACTAGGGGCATTGTTGGCTCAATTAGATGAACAAGGGAAAGAAAGGGCCATATATTATATTAGTCGCACTCTTGTTTCTTATGAGTTTAATTATACTAGTATTGAAAAATCTTTCCTCACAGTAGTGTTTGCTTCTCAAAAATTACGACACTATATGCTCGCGCACACCATACACCTCATAGCAAAAATTGATCCTCTCAAATACTTGCTCGGTAAAGCTGCTCTCACGGGTAGACTTGCTAAATGGATGATGATTCTTTCTAAATTTGACATAGAGTATATTGAGCGCAAAGCAATCAAAGGCCAAGCTATTGCAGATCAACTGGCTAATTTTCCTATTCAAGATAATATGCCCATTCAAGTCAACTTTCCGGATGAGCATCTTATGTACATGACTGAAAGATCCTGGAAACTATTCTTTGATGGTTCATGCATGCAAAATGGATTACGGGTGGTGTATTGTTGTTTCTCCTCATGGGTATACCATTCCTAAATCTTACAAGTTACTCTTTCCATGCACAAACAACATAGCTGAGTATGAGGCTTTGACAAATGGACTAAAATGGCCATAGAGTGGAATATCACAGAACTACATATCTATGGGAGTTCTCGGTGATCATCAACCAAGTCAATGAACAATACCAAACAAAAGATGACAAGTTGGTACCTTACAAAAAAATGGTTGATTCATTAAGACGGTATTTTACTTTTGTCACCTTTCAGCAAATCCCTAGGGCTGAGAACAAAGTAGCTGATACTATGGCCACCCTTGCTTCACTTCTTCAGTTAGAGGAACATGAGTCCAGATATGAATTCCTAGTGGAAGAGCTACGATATCCCATATTTGACTCACCCAAAAGCCATGTCATTTGTACCCTTGTCAATCATGAATCCTCCCGCTATGGTGCTATTTACTCATATCTTCGTGATGGCATCATCCCCGATACATTTAACCGATCTGAAAGAAGAAACCTTATCCACAACGCCTCTCGCCATTCCCTCATCTACGGTGATTTGTATGGGATAGATTAGATGGAACACTTCTTAGGTGCTTAGAAAGGAGGAATCTGATCAAGCGCTAGTTGACATCCACGAGGGCATATGTGGAGGACATTCTAATGGTCTTTCCATGGCTAGAAGGTTGCTTAGAGCAGGGTACTATTGGCCTACGATGCAGATAGATGCAATAGCATTTGCTAAGTCTTGTGAAAAATGTCAGAAACATGGACACCTGATACATGCTCTAGGTAGGGAGCTAATTCCTTCTATATCTCACTGGCCATTTCAGTGATGGGCCTTTGACCTTGTTGGGCAGATTCATCCCAACTCATCAGGTGGGCATAAGTTCATTATCACTACTACTGACCACTTCACAAAATGGGTAGAGGCTGTTCCACTTTCTATTGCCTCAGGCAAGACAGTGTCTTTATTTATTTTAAACCATATCATCTGTCGATATGGAGTGCCATCTGAGATCATCACTGACAATGGAGGTCAATTCAAAAACAAGGACCTTAAAGAACTCTGCCAAAGATTCAAGATAAAGCAACATTGGTCTTCCATTTACTTCCCACAAGGAAGTGGTCAGGCAGAGGCTTCAAACAAAACCATTCTCAAGATTTTGCACAGAACAATTCATAAGAATGGTAGAGACTGGCACCTGCAGATAAATCCGGCCCTGTGGGCCTATAGAACGAGTATTCGTACTCCAACTGGGGCTACTCCTTTTGCCCTCACATACAGTGCTGAAGCAGTGTTACCTTTAGAGGTTGAGATTCCATCACTTTGAGTCTCTCTCAAAGGTCTAGTTACAGATGAAGACTATCGCGCCATGAGATTGCAAGAATTGGAACTTCTTGATGAGAAGCGTAAAGCATCATTTGACCATATGAGGGTCTATCAAAAGCGGATGTCCAAAGCCTTCAACAAAAAGGTTCGCCCTAGAGAATTCCAAGTAGGAGATCTTGTCCTGCGAGAGAATCCTAAGAACCAACAGAATCGAGAATAGAAGGGAAAAATTGAACCTAATTGGCTTGGACCCTACATCATCATAGCAGCTTTTGGCACAGGTGCCTATCTACTATCTACTGAAGAGGGGGAGCAGCTCCCTGAGCCTATCAATGTTTTGCACCTGAAGAAGTTCTATCCTTGATGCCCATTCTATCTGGGGGCATCCTTTGTATATAATTATGACCCTGAAAAAAGTTCCAAAAAAAATTGATATATGATACTGAAAAAATTACAAAAAAAAAATTGATATATTGTCAAAAAATCCAAAAAAAAATTCAAATATGATGCTGAAAAAATACAAAAAAAATAAGAAAAATTCAAAAAATTCAAAAAAGAGAAAAAAGAGAAAAAAGTGCCTTGGTGAAAACCTGGAAACAGGCGCCTTGGTAGCAAAAATAATAATAATAAAAAATATATAAAAAGTCCTAAATTTTTTTTTTTCTTCCAAGTGGTGAAAACCTGGAAACAGGCGCTACTTGAGGCCTTTGCATCCCTATTTCTTAGCATGCATCCTCGACACTTAGCCTTTCTCCATCATGCCTTGTCCTTATTGCCTTGGTTTGGAATTGGTCTTTGTCTTTGTCTAGGGGCATCACTGTGTTAGCTTTGGTCTCTTGGATATGCTTGTCTTTAGGACACCTCGCAAACGGTGTTTTTCAACACTAACCCAACTGTGTTTTTCAACACAACTCCTGACATCGCGTGTTTTTCAACACTTATGGGTTTTGCTCCATACGGTTCGGTCGTAATGATGTACCTACTTGCAAGCATTCGATCCTTATCCTCGGAACTCAGTATCAGTTTGCACACTTAAAATTTTTTAATTGCAACACTTAATGCTTGAGATATGCCATGATCTTTTCTTTGTGTGCTGACTGATATTGATTTTTCGTTGAGTGTCCTTGTCTAATAAGTCTCTCCGTGATGCATAGCTAGAGGACTTGGGGCATGGGGCATGTTTTTATTTGCTTTCTGCTTGTGGGTGTTGTCTTGAACCTCTTCAATGTCTCTTGTTGTCTCCTTGATACACTTAAGAGATTTATGGCATCATCCTTAAATGTTTTTGCACAACCATTCTCATGGTAATCTTGGCGTTTATGTCTTGATGCGAGCGTGGTTTTGCGACATTAAATTGGGTAAGCTAACATTGTAGTCATCTTGACCTTCATGTCTTTGATGCTCATGTTGATCTTTCCACACATTCAAGCTGATATAAATCACATTCATATCTTCATAGTTACGTTTGTGACTAGTGATGATTGTGTGATTGTCCAATGTCCGGTAATAAAGGCCCAATGATGAAAATAAGTTCTCTTACATTCTCTAATGAATGATGAACACACAAAAACCTATGTTACCCTATTGCAAGTACACCTTTGCATTTTCATGTAGCTTGCATTATTTAGACTTCATGTTAATTTGCACTTTTAGGCTGTATTATGGGTTTGAGAGGGTTTTCTTCATCTTTCTTGTGGATTTTTCATCAACTATGATCCCGTTCTTCATTTCCTTATCTTCTTTCATGATCTCAATCGAAATTCCCCATCTTAAATAGTTGATTGATTTTGATGCATCCTCTTTATTGAGGCATATTCTCTTCCTTCTTTCCATTTCTTTCCATTTCTTCCAAACTTCTATCTTCCATTCGATTTCACCCCACTTCTTTTCTTCTAATTCAACCTTAGGGCATAATTTTTTCTTGCTGATCTACACGGGTTACGTGATTCTTATATTTGCCATCTTACATGAACCTTATCTTTTGTTTGATTTGATCAAATTTTTCAATTTATCTCATTTCGATTTCGATCCGCGAGGCCCGGTACCTATCAAACTTGTCAACCCAGTTCAACTTTATCAATTTATCAATTCCTTCTCTTAGGGCAACCTTGCTTGAGATTCTTATCTCTCACTTTGGATGTGATCCAGATGACCTCATGTTCAAAGGCCTTTTGTTTATGTTTGTCCAGGATGTGATCCGTCGACCTCACATCCTAAAGAGTTGTTTTGTGATCCCAGATGCGATCTCACATTTGCAACTTCTGTTCCTTTTGGTACGCATGTGATCCGTCGACCTCACATTAGTCAAGAGGAACGATGTATGCAACCTAAAATGGCGGTCACCTAGACTTTGGGCCCCATTTATTTAATTTGTCAACATCAATTTTAGAATCAATGATTGTCGCATTTTCAAATCCAAAATTTCTTAATCAGTTCCTTAACTATTTCAAAATGTTTCAATTTTTTTCCCTAAAAAAGTTTGCTTGGATACTTCATTAATTTATTTAATCAAAGAAATAAATCCCTTTTAATAAATAAAATAATGTTATTTAATTGAAGTTAATATTACTTAAATAAAATGGTGCTATTTAATTAAATCTATTTTTAATTAAATAATTTTATTTTATTTTATTAATATTCATTTCTAAATTACATAATCTTATTTTGTTTTATTAAAAGAGATATTATCATCTTAAATTAAATAAAATAAATGAAATATCCTCTCAATAATATCGTGATGAAAACAAATCGGTTAAAGGAAATAAACTAAAAATTTAATCAAGATTTTGTTTCTATTTTTCTATTTATCCCACATTGCTTGAATTTGCCTTCAATTCCACTTTTGCCCTATAAAATGAGCCTCTCATTCTCATTTCAAAAAAAAAATCCGCAATTTTTTTACAATAGGACTTATGCTACAAATTTTCTTGAATTTTATCATTTGAAGTTACACATTAGTTTGATTTTATAAACATCTTTAGTTTCGTATAGTTTAATATTACATTTTTAGCTTAATCTTCATAGTAGATTAATTAGCAAAATAATTCATTTATGGCATTGCATGTAGATTAAGTTTCATTTCAATAAATTAGTTTGGTTTATTACATTTTACAGCCATTTAAATTAGTTTTCATTGTTGCATTGCAAGAACATGATTCATGGAGATTGGCATTCTTGCTTCTCCTCTTTGAATCTCTCGTTCTGAGATTGTATTTGTAGGGGTAACTGGGTCAATCTGAGGGCCACAATATCAATCCCTGCTCTTCTCGGATAGAGAGTTGTGAATTGATTTGCAAGGACTCATTATTGAGTATCCTTGCATGCAAGGATTCACAGAAGTATAACATATTTTCAGTTATACACTCTAAACCCACTTTATGATTTTTTTTATTTTCGTGCATTTAGAGGTAGGAAAAATTTAGCAGGCAATTGCATCGCACGTTTGACGCAATTGTGTGTGCGAATGACGCAAGTGACTATGGTTTGCCGCAATTGCCTCATTGTGACACAACTGTTAGGTCATGGGGAGGGGTGATTGCGGTGCGATGCATCTGAAAGGGTGCACCACATTTGATTTCTAAGTTGCAAATGTGACTAGGATTGACGCAATCAACATAAAGCACCACAAGTGCAAGGGGAAATGGCACATGTGTTATTGAAATGATGCAACCGACAAGGGGTTAACCACAAGTGACCCATGTGACACATTAGCTGAGGCATGTGATGCAATTGTGATTGTGTGAGGCATGTGCAAGAATAGTGAAGCGAATGACTTCTGTGACATAATTGACAAGCAAAATGACACAATTGACTAATGAAAAATTTGCCCCAATTTAGGATAAAATGACTTGTCTAGTTTAGGTCCAATAGGTCAAATGAAGACTTGAAATTGACATGATGAGTTTTGTGGTGACCTCAAGTTGTACTTCCCCTTATTTATATGTTGGAGTCATGACCAACAACATTTCGGCTTCAGGATCAATTGTCGGATGGTGAGAGGTGCGCACTGCTAGACCTAGGATTATTCTATGTCACGTATATGCCCATTATTAGGGAAAATATAGGTATGTTGGTATTACTTGCAGAGTTATGGCACTTTGAGACTTGCAATTTCCATCTACCGATTGAGGAGGCCACTGTGACCTTGGAGGACGTGTATAGGATATTGCGATTGTCAATATGTAGAGAGCGGGTGCAATATGATCCCATCTGAGGGTTGTAGGTGATCTATGATCATTATGAGTATGAGGACGAGTTAGAGCTCGACAAGTAGGGTTATGAGATCAAATGGGAGACCTTAGCTGAGAGATATGATAGATTTGATTGTGTTCTATGTACATTGATTTCTGGTGTTCTAATTCCAAACCACAGGGGCCATGGGTTTCCAGTAGGCTAGGGAGAAGTATTAGCAAGGATGGTGCAGGAGGAGACAGTCTATGCCTAGGGACCATGTTTATTAGGTATGTTGTACTTCCAACTTCATGATATTGTATACCAAGGGGGACAAAGCATGAGCTGCAGGGTGACACTACTTATGGTATGGGCATGGGAGCACATAGCAGTGTTCCAACCAACAATAGGACAAAAGTTGGGTGTTGGGATGCCATATGTATATATTTATGGTGGTGCAGTGACATAGATGTACGTAGGTGATATAGGTTATTGGAAACATGGCATCGATGTGTTGGAAATCTTTTTTTGGACACCGTATAGGGATTGCTAGTTGTGGGTTGATGGGGATGAGCATTTACCGTGGTGTTGACAACCCAGGTACTTGATAGGTCGAATGGTACAATCTTAGCACATCATCAAGATGTACCTACCAGAGCAGGTCAAACTACAATTTGGGGAGAGATAGGGTGTACCGGCAGGGACAACAGAGTTTGTACATTCCTCATGGGAGGTGCATCCATGGGGATAGGTGATACCAGTCACCACCATTAAGGAGGAGATTCATGCATTGCAACTAGTGTAGTGGGCCTGGAGAGGGGGTGCAACAAAACCTGGTACTACTCCAGATTACGATGCATGATGGTTGGTTCATAGTAGGGAAAACTTTAATAAACCCCCCCTTAGCGAAGGTGTAAAATCCTGGCGAATCTTGTATACTTCCCGATAAAAATATTAATTATAGTGGCAATTTTTTTTCTGTTTTTCGTGAAAGAAAAAAATAATGTCCATTGGTGAATCTTTTCTAATCGCTAGAAGTATGTGGAAAATCCTGGAAAAATGCAAATTTTTTAAAACCACTAAATTTTTTCCATTGGCGATTAAAATCTATTTTCAAACTAATAAAATATTTCGATTGGCGAATTAAACCTATTTTCAAACTATTTTTTTTTTGTTAGCGATTAAAACTTTTTTTCAAACTAAAAAATAAAATTCATTGGCGAACTAAACCTATTTTCAAATGATTAAGAAAAAAACATTGGCAATTTAAACATAATATCAAACTAAAAAAAAATGCAGTGGTGAAGTGTCAGTGCAAATTTTCCTAACCTTAGTTGCAAGTCTTTCTTGGTCATCTTTGTAGTCGGTGGGTTGGAGGTTTCGAAAACTTTGAAACTTTAGATTTTGGTTTTAAGGTTCCAAGTTTTAGTGACCATGCGGCATTATGGACCATGACTATTCGATGAATTTTCGATGGATGATTGTAGTTGCATTCCGGAAGTATATCTCTCAAGCACTAGATATGTGAATTGAAACCTCTAAAATTACACTAGAATCGTTAGATTTTTAGAAATCAATGGTTGAAATTTTATTAATTATATAGGTATGTCGGTCATCCTGCTCTTGTTTACCGTTTAATATTGCCTAAGTCAGACCAAAATATTTTATGACAAGGCCTTAAATCTTAACTCTTTAATCTTGAGGGTCGAGTCTCGTCAACCTAGCGATGTCCCCATTTTAAATTATGCACGTGCATAAAGTTTATTTTAAAAAAGGGACCGTTCAATGAATTTTTGATGGATGGCTATAGATGCATTTTGGAAGTAAATCCTTGAAGTACTAGACTTGTGAACTGAAACCTTTGGAATAACAGTAGAATTGTTAGATTTTCTGAAATCAATGGTTGAGATTTTATTAATGATTAGTTTCAGAAATCAACATATAGTTCTGATCATAAGTGAGAGAAATTTATTGTGACTTATTAGCTAGGAAGTTGATAATCATTAAGGTAAAATGAGACATTTAATTCTCTCTTTTCAATGCATTGAAGTACTCTACCTTTCATTTATTCTATTAAAATTCTCAATTTGGCAGTGGTATTGGGTGGCGGTGTGGATTAATACCATATGAATAGCCAGAGTGATTGATTGGATAGCTTTATATTGAAAATTGCATGATGTATTGTAGAATCATAGATGATGATGTCAATAATCAGGCGATTTTGACAATTGATAGCTTGCGTGGCACTGCCGATTTTGACAATTGACAGCTTGTCAGCTTGAGCTATAGTTGGAAACTTTGCATGTAGCCAGCTTGAGGTACCGATTAAGTTGGATTTTTGGTTTGTGCGAATCACAATTATTACTAAGTAGTCAGTAGTAAATATACACAACCTCAGAGCTCACATGTGACACGTGTGAGGTGTACAAGGTACCAGGCTAGTAGTGGCACTTTTGGCCCATAAATAAGGATAGTGAGCACAATTAAAATCATTCGTTTAATTGTCATAAGGGTTTTCATCTTGTAGGGTTAATAACTTAATAAGGATTTAGGAAGAAGATGATGTAGTATTATTGGGGATGCTCTAAATTCTCCTTCCTCTAGTTATGTAGTTATAGAGTACAAGTCCAATTTCCTTCAAGTTCAGAATGGATGGAATTGGAAATAAGTTGATTTGGTTCACCTGACTTCTCAGACAGGTTTTAAACCAGGATGAGGAGATCTAATGGACATAAGTGTTATCTCAATGCATGGAGGCTGCAAGTAGAACATGGGAGCAGTTTTACTGCCCCTCATCATCTGCATGGTTGCCCAGGCAATTCCCATGCATTTAATTTTAGTGCTTATCTTTTGCATGGGAGCAGTTTTACAATCCATCATCTTTTGCACTAGTCTGGTTCTAAAAAGGGCTAAGTACATTTTGTATCTTCATGGCTTCCATTTCCCTAGTTTGATTGGGCCCCCCTTTCCCCATGCATTTATTTTCAGAGCGTATGGCTGCCTCGACAAGTCCCATGTGTTAATTTTCAGAGCTCATGGTTGACTCGACAAGTTCCATTTATTTTTAGAGATACATGTATCACATTTACATTTTCAAATTTTCACCAGCGGTCTAGAAAAGCTGCAAGAGCTTGGCGCTTGCGCTTACATTTGTATTTGTACTATGTATTAATGTAATAATGTGACATTGTAATTTAGTTGTAATAAAATAAATGGTTGTGCTATTAATGTGACATTGTAATTCATTTTATTTAGGCCTTTCAAATGTTAATTTTCCAGCCCCTTAGCCTTGATGTCAATCCTAGCGCATTAAACTTTAAAGCAAATTTAAAACACATCTTTTAAAGCAAATTTAAAACACATGTTTTAATGCAAATTTAAAGAAAATTTAAAACACATGTTTTATGTTTATTATTTATATCATAAATTACTCAACTGTTCGATGAACATTTGATGTATGGTTGTAGTTGCATTCCAAAATGAAATGTACAGATTGCTACACTTGCGAACTTAAACCTCTGGAATCACCTTATAACCGTTAAATTAACAAAGATTAACGATTTAGAATTTGTTGTCAATGCAGGAGTAAATCATTGTTTTTAATGGCTTGTTTTAAATGTTGTCAACTATGTACATTGTACTACCTAATTGTGTACTGTGTAGTCCATAAGTAACGAGTAGACGTTTCAGTGTCATTCATTTTTCTCATTGCAATCCACCACCCTGTTCTGGGTTCCACAGTTCCACTTCCAACAAAGCCATTCCAGTAACCTAGTTTCAAGCTTCAACGTAGTTTTGACTTAAAGAATTAAAATTCAAAATCTGGGTAAGTTAAAGAATTCTTGTGGCTATGTTTCATCACTTGAAGTTGACATTTCTTAAAATCTTATTTTGTCAAACTTTGAAGCTTAGGTTTAGGGTTAAGAGGCTTAAGAATTAAGAAAAATTAAGGAATAATAGGGAATTCACAAATTTCATATTGTTGATTGTATCAGCATGTCTACCACCAATACCACTAGAGCAATGTCGGATAAAAAAATACATTATGCAAAATTGCTTGAAACCCCAGGTTTCACTGATGAATACCATGATATTTATGATCCTGAAACCTATGGTAGATGTACCTCAAAACTTAGTTTTTCATCTAAGAATAAGGTTGCAAAGAAAATGCAAGTTAATAGTATCAGTGCATCATGGGTAATTGGATTAGGGCACATAATGTTACATGAGGTTTTCCCTTGCCCAAAATTTATAATGGTTTGTGCCCTAAATTATGATGATAATAAAAGAGCAATTGTTAATAACAATAGCAAAGAAGAATTGTTATCCATTAATGCAAAAGAACTTGGAAAAGTGTTGGCCTTGGGGTTTACAAATGAAAAATTTGGAAATGTCCACATTGACCTAGAAAAGCTTGCTAGTGATTATGAAGCAGTGGATGAAATGGAGAAAAAATCTTTCTTAAATAGAATAGTTCAAGATAGAAACAAATTGAAAGGTGATCATAAGCCTCCTTATGATTTGGATATTTTAAAACCATGGGTTCAGGATACTATTTCCATGCTAGCATTTTTCCTCAGACTGGATAGCAATTTGGAAGTGGGTGCATGCCTCCTTGAAATGGTGAATAATATCCATTATGGTGTTCCACATGCCAAATATAATTGTATTGAGCACATTTTAGATCCATGCATAAACAATTTTTAATGATTAAAGGAGGTTCCACCAAGAAATTTAGGTTCACAACCTACTTGTGCTATCTTTTTCTATTCAAATTCAGAGGAATTTTTCAGACCAACAAGCTTCAAATTCAGCCCTATGGTAATAGTAATCCTGAGCAAAAGAAAATGGCTCCGGTATATGAATGGACCACTGTTATAAGGTTGCATGATTCTTGAAGGAATTACAGTCATTTTGTAGATTACTTTTTGGCTCCATTGCATTAAGTAATTAAAAATACTCCAATGCCTAGATTGCCTATGTCATGTAGAAACTGCATTCAACTAGGAAAAGAAATACAATTGGATGATTGGTACTTATTGGAAGAATATACTGTGCTAAGATTTTATGGATCAGAAGTACAACCATACAAACTTCCAATACATGTGACAGAAATGGTTTTTTCTTTGGAATATGTAAGGCATATGTAGAGTACTAATGAAAGACACTTTACTAGTCAGGGGAAGAAGACCTTATTTCCTTCTTTACCTTTTTCATGTGGAGGGATGACATTCGAGAGAAAAGAATTAGTGTGGCACATGATCTTTTATTTTTTTTTATTTTGATGCTATCTGTCACTGGAAGTATGATCCATGTGACACCATGAAATCAATGATTGTGCTCAATAAGAATTTTGGAAGTAGAATTCAACATCAAAGTAAACCCTTGCTTGAAAAATTGAGAAACAAGGATTCTTGGGATAAGGTCAAAGTAGCAATGGAGAAAAGTGTTGCTGAGAATGGTATTTCTTTTGAACAATTGTTAGTAGAAATTATGACATTGCATCGAAAGACAATTAGGAGGTACAACAATTTTTATGAAAAAAGTCATAAACCATCTAGTAGAGTAAAAATGCCAGATTCTCTAGAGAAGGAAGTTACAGAAAAAAATTGGTCACAATAAAAAATTACTGCCTTTTGGTCTATGAGGAAGGACCTAGGTGATCCAAGAGCTCTTGCAGAGTATGTAGATAATGAAGATCTTGAGTTTAGAAAATTATGGAATATAGAGCATCTGAATGAACAAGAAGATGAAGAAATGATGATGATAGGCAAGAATAAAGCCATGTCAATTTCAAACTTGGTTTAAGTGAGACCACAAAAGAAGCATTTACTATAGGAGCAACCATAGCTGAAAAAATGGGTTATGAAGGTGGTCCTTTGGGGTCCCAAAGACAAGGCCCTTGGATGGTAATAGATGTAGAGCATTGAAAACCAGTTGATAAATGTGGCCTTGGGTTTGGAGGTAAAAAAGTAGACCTAGGGTATACAGGTCAATTTGTTAGAGCTTCAAGTTCAAATCCTCATCCTCATGGTCAAACATAATCACAACTAGGACATGCCCATGGTGGAAGGCTTAGTGCAACATGCACTACCTCTGGTGGTGATGGTATGGGTAGTAGTACTAGTAGTGGTCAACATTTGCTACAAAAAAAAATTACACACAAGAGGACAACACAATATACCACAAAAACACCAGGCGATCAAGGAATACAAAAGAGGAAAAAGATTTTGACAGGTCCAACTCCAAGTCACACTACTAGTGGATCCACCACAAATTAGTTATTTCTAGGAACTCCCCCAATGCCAGTTAGTCTGGCTATGAAATCATTAGCAACTGAAAATACTCCTATTCCTTCGCCATTCAAGCATTCCATTGTTCCTACATCCCTGAGTTTTGATTACATTGAAGAGTTTAAAAAGAAATAAAAATTGAATAAAAAAGAAAAGAAGCAACTGATGGAGAGTGTGTCTACTCTAACTTCAGAGCCTGCAACAACCATGGTATTACCCACATTTGACACAAGTAAAGAAATCATGGAGTACACATTTCTTGTTCCCACGGTTTAAAATAGACCAACAAATCAAATGGCTCCATCTAAATTCTAGGTGAACAATTTTCAATTGGATTTTTCTAGACTCAGAAATACTGACAAAATTAATGTATCAAAGATGAACAATGAATTGGTGTACACATCATTGCTAAAGAAAGATAGAGAGAAAAAAAGGTTGTAGACTCAAATTGAAAAGTTACAGGCATACCTAGCAAATGAGAAAGCAAAGAGGAAAGCAACAGATAACAAGAGCAATGAATTAGAAAAAAGAATTAAAAAATCTGCCTCTACATTAACAAGCAAAGAGGATAAGAAGAATGAGATTGAGACTACAGTGAATGAACTGAAGCAAAGGCTAGATGAGAGCAACAAGAAATATGATGAGAAAAAATCCACTTCATAAAAATTAAGACTAAGCATTGCAAATGGAAATGCACAGTGGGAACAAAAAATGGAGAAGGAGAGAAAAAGAAATGAAAGATTGGAGGCAGAGCTGATGGAAGCAAAAAATGAAATTAAGTCTTGTCAAAATAAGTTATCTTCATTTTGTAGAGAAACAATGAGGCATATGAAACAAAAGATCTGGGATGAAATAATGCAGAGGATTGATCATTTGTGTGACATGTTTCAATTGATTGATGCTATCAGACAACATCATAAGAAGCTCAACAAATATTTAATGGAGAACAAAATGTGTTGGCATTAGAGAAATCAACAAATCAAATTCAACAAACAGTCTACAAATCCAGTGACAATGTTTTGAAATCAAAAGGGATTACTAATCGGCTTGCTACATCAATGATGTTGTCATCTGTCATTGAAAAGTGTTTGAGAATGTGTGAAACAGATAAATATTTGCATTTGGCTGTAGACAAGATGAAGAAGGTGGATGAAAAGTTAAGGAACTTCATAGAGCTTGGTATACCAGAGGCTTTTGACACAAATGAGCGGTTCATTGGATGGAATGATTTTAGAAAGAAGATGGAGGATGCAAGGAAGATTGATTTGGACCATTTTCCTTAGAACCCAAATGTGGTGACCCATTTGGATTCCATCAAACCATTGCTAACCCTGAAGAAAAATTGACAAAAGAATCCAAGACAGGTTCCAATTTGAATCATGAATTGTTAACAAATCTTCAATTCAAACAACATCAGTTAGAACAAATGACAATTCCAACACCTGAAGAGTGGAAGTTGCTAGAAAAGGTGATGCAGTGATTTAACTTTTGATAATATGAGTTTCCAAGTTCTAACTTAGCTCTATGCAGAGTTGTCTTTGAGCAAGATTTTGCATTTCTAATGTCTCTATGTATTCCTTCATGTGATACAATGATAATCAATTTAAAAGCTCAAATTCAGACTTCATTAATGTGTTGATGTTCAATTATTTGTATTATTTACTATATCATTTGAAGAAAAAATCTGGTAGTGGTTTCAACTTCTAGATACACTTGTTATTATGTTCATTGTTGTATATGCTACTAGTACTATTGTTAATATGTTATTAATCTAATAAGCATTGAGTTGATTGATGAATCGTTGAGCACATGCTCAAGTTTTAATTTTAACACAATTAAAATATGAATTATAAGGTGATTTTAATTCCAGGCATCCATAATCTTAGTGAAATTGCATTACAATTCACACATCAATACTCAATCTCCACGAATACTTAGCATATCCACTAAACATTTATATGAATTCATGTCGTGGATTATCTATTATTGGAATTGGAATTATGGGATTTTGGTTAGTTTCATTGCTACTAAGTTTTGGTGAAGAGAGTAGTTTTGGTGCTTTTCCTAACCTTAGTGGCTAGCCCTCAGAGTTTTATAACCTTGTTGCGGAGCTCTAAATTTTAATAACTCCCCTATTCCTCGACATAGTTGATGGTTCACTTTTTTGAGTTGCAAGTCTTTCTTGGTCATCTTTCTAGTCGGTGAGTCAGAGGTTTGGAAAACTTTGAAACTTCAGACTTTGATTCTAAGGTTCCAAGTTTTAGCAACCATGCGACATTATGGACTTATCTTTCCTTTCAAAGGCGCCATCATCTGACATCTCATTGAATGCTATGTATGGACTAAACTTGAGTTGTCTTTTCAGGAATTTCCAAAAGCATGCTATGTATAGACTAATGTAAAATATAAAATACAATATAAAATATAAAATATCACAATTTAATGGAATACAACATAAAATGTCATCAACTGCAGTTTGACTTTGGAATATGATTCATGAAGTGCAATATAAAATAAAATATCATGAAGTGCAATGATTCACAATTTAATTGAATACAATATAAAATATCATCAACTACAGTATGGAATAATGGAATATGATCATAGGATCCATGAAGTGCAATATAAATACCTAAAAGATACTAATTCTCTTGAATCTCTTCCATTTCCCAAATGGACTGGGGGTCCTCAATTTGGCATTCATCATCAGATAAAGTAAAAGAGTCATCTTGAATTTGATTCCAAGTCTGCTCTTCATTTTCTTTGGACTGTGTCTCAAATTCAACATTCATTGTGTCATTTTTGTCAATGTCAGTTGTCTGAGTCCCATTGCCACTACTAGTGCAATCAGTACCAGCCTTTGGAATTAAAGTGTTGCACAACCTGACCCCTCTTCTTTCACATGTGGACCTCCAGATGGTGAGTTCCCTTTCAAAAGGAATTTTTTTGACATTATACGTAGTCCTTTTCATCCTCAAGGAATTTTCCAAATTCTTGTCTAGTTTGTTTCTTAACTTTGATTTCAAAACCCCCAATGTATTGAAAACTCTCTCATCCTCCACTGGCCCCAATATCATTGTTTGACATAAATCAACAAGTTTGAAATATTCTGATATCGATCCACACAATATTTCACTCTAACCTAAGCTTGTCCAAACCTTTTTTATTGATCCTGGTTCAAAGGCCTTATCCTTGCCCTTGGATTTATATTGGTCCCTCATAGCTGTTGCAAAACTCCCATATTGTTTTCTAAGCTTAGATTCATTTAAAATTCCTTCTATTTTTTGCTCATTGTATGTTACAATTTTTGAAAATTGTTCAATCAAGATTTTTTCTTGAGCATGAAAAAATGTGGGGTTATCTTGGTTTTCCCAAAATTGAGGATACATAACACTCATGGCTTCAAGTATTTCATGTTGAGGGAATCTTTCACAAATATCTAAGGAAAAAGATTTTGCAATTTCCTTCAAATTATCACTGACAAATTTAGCAATGCCTTGAAAATATTCTTGGTTAACAACTACTTCTCTGCTAGAGCGCCTGATTGTCTTACATTGGTACATTTGTATCTCATATCCATGTACATAGATGCATAATTTCCCACTTGCATTAAACTGTAAATAATTATCAAGATCATTCAAATTAGTAATTTTTCGCCACATGAAATAATTTGGGCCATCTTGTGTTAGATCTAGATATAGATGATCGAGGGCCAAACATGTAAGTTTACGTAGATTGGCATATTCATTAATATACATAGTTCTATCTTGAGCTTTCTTCACAAGCTCGTTCATCACATCCAACATGGGGAGAAGACTAGTTAAAGTCAAGAGTGTCTTTATATGGCTTAACCTATGTAAGAGGTCAAGAGCTTTGTCTACTGTGCTACGATGCTCATACATCACTCCAATCAAAGATTGATATTCTGAAAGAACTCGTTGTGCTAGTCCATGCAGGGAGATCCATTTGGTATCAACATCCTTGAGAAGCTTATTTCTTGGTGTTATTCCCTCAACAAAATTTTGAAATTTGTGAAACGTTTAGGACTTCGGTAGAAGTATGCGTGGATCTCGCGGACTAGATTTTTGACTTTTGATACTATAGGAAACTTGCTAACAATTTTGAATGCTAAATTCATTTTGTGTGCCATGCGGTGAATTCCAAGCATGTATGGTGCACAAGTAGTTTGTAACTTTGTGCAAACACCGATCCTTTGACCTCTCATCACTGTAGCTCCATCAGCTCCTACACACACCAACTTTTTTGCAATTTTGAACTCATCCATACCTACAATTTCATTCAAAGATTTTTTGACTAGTTCAAATATATTATGCACTGTTGAAATGTTCTTCATTTTATGAACACAGAGAAGATGAGTTTGGCGAACATGTTGTTGTACAATCTACAAATGCATACAAAACCAACAAGTATTGTCTACCACAATAACTTCATCTAAATATAATGCAATGAAATTTGATTCTTGTACTTTATCCTTTAAATCTTCCTTTTCCACTGTAGCAAGACAGTTTTCCCAATCCCATCCAATGTTTACTGACCAATGTGACAAGGGATAGTGAGGAACATTCAAATAAGATAATAAACTAGAATATTTTGGGTAGTCTATCATAGGACGCCCTTTGGACAAAATATGAAAAACAACACTCATATGAATATTTTTTGACATATTTTCTCCTTCCATTGCTTTTCCAAAGTGAGCCTCAAGTGTACCTTTACATGCAACAATGTTCAACATTCTTTTTTATGCTCTTCATAATCCGCAACATACTTAACATGAAGACATTCTTCCTTTGATTTCCATCGTATGACTGATTCTTCCTTTCCATCTATGATTTGTTTTTCATAAACTTTACCGATATGCTTTTCTATAGTGTCAATCTTAGCTGCAATGTCTTGGCTCTTCCACATTTCCAACTATAAATCTTACATTTTACCAATGTTTCCTTTTCAATATCTCTTGCATTGCCAATCGCCACTGGTACCATGAATGGGTATTTTGAAAACCAACCAAGTTGAAAACTCCTTGTCATTTCCCACTCACGCCCCCTTTTTGGTTTATTTTTGCTACTGGTCAACATCATCATCCTCATCCAAGTCAATTATCTCATTTTGACTAACTGGGCCCAAGGTATCACTTGAAACATCTTCTGTGGTATTGTTATCCTAATTTGATACATTTTGATTTAAATCAATGACAATCTCAACTTGACCTTCCAGTGGCAATGAGGTATTGGGAATGCTACCAATATTTGGTGGAAAGTTGATGATGTAGCTCCATCTTGACCTGATGGATCAGAAGCTTTGGAAATTGCAAAGACTGTATGGTCAAGTGTCTCTTCACCACATTGAGGAGCCTAAGGAGCGGCAGGAGTCTCTTCACCACCCCGAGGAGCAGCAGGAGCCTTACCACCTTGAGGAGCGGGAGGAGTCTGAGAAGTGGCAAGAGTCTCTTCACCACCCTGAGGAGTGGTAGGAGCCTTACCACCCTGGGGAGCAGAAGGAGTTTGAGAAGTGGTAGG
>VDFB02327257.1:0-11552 GCA_007258455.2 Sequoia sempervirens
ACATCTATTGCATAAAAATGTCCCATTAAAATGGGAGGAAAAGTGTGAAGCAACATTTAATCAGATCAAGCAATATCTCATGAATCCACCAGTCCTAATTCCACCAGTTCCAGGAAAGCCGCTCATACTTTATATTTCGGCAACAGAAGTATCTTTGGGAGGGTTACAAGCATATGAGGATTCTACATGCAAAGAAAGGGCCATATACTATATGAACAGAACTTTAACAAGTCATGAACTAAACTACACTTTCATTGAAAATTATTGCCTAGCAGTAGTGTTTGCTTCCCAAAATTTGTGACACTATATGTTGGCTCATACAGTTAAGCTGATAACCAAAATCGATCCACTAAAATATCTCTTAAGCAAAGCTACCTTAACATGAAGACTTGCAAAATGGGTAATGATCTTAAGTGAGTTTGACATTCACTATGTAGATCGAAGAGCTATAAAAGGATAGGTCATAGCATATCAGTTGGCCGAAGCACCTTTACAAGAAGAAAACCCAATGCACATTGAATTTCTTGATGCAGACGTCTTCACAACAACAATTAAGAAATCATGGACATTGTACTTTGATGGATCTTACACGCAACATGGATCGAGGGCAGGGATTCTTTTTGTCACACCTGAAGGACATACCATTCCAAAATCATATCGGTTGATGTTTCCCTGCACAAATAACATAGCTGAATATGAAGCATTGCTCATAGGAATGAAGATAGCATTGGAATGGTGGATTACAGATCTGCAAGTCTATGGTGATTCACAACTTGTCATTAATAAAATCAATGATGATTATCAGACTAAAGATGATAAGCTGCTACCTTACAAGAACATGGTGGACAATTTTAAAAAGTATTTTGTGGCAATCAAGTTTTCACAAATCCCAAGGATTGATAATAAAGCTACAAATGCAATGGCTACAATTGCTTCCTTGTTGCAATTATTAGAAAATAAAAAATGGTACGAATTCTTGGTGGAACAATTGTTTTTTCCCACCTATGATAATCCTAAGACCTAATTCATATGTCATTTAACCGGTTTTGATTCACCTTTCTATGGCAAGACTTATACCTATCTAAAAAATAACATCTTATCTTTGGACTTATCTCGAAACCAGAAAAGGAATTTCATATGCGAATCATCCAGTCATACCTTGATCACCGATATCCTTTACCAACGTGGTCTTGATGGTATGCTCCTTGGATGTCTTGAATGTGACAAATCTGAAAAAGCCTTACAAGAGGTTCATGGTGGTATTTGTGGAACTCATTCAAGTCGTTTAACCTTAGCCAAGAAACTTGTTAGAATGGGATATTATTGGCCTACCATGGAAAGATGATCTTTTACTTTTGTCAAGAAGTGTTCTAAATGCTAGATCCATGGAAATCTTATTCATGCACCTGCATAGGAATTGCAACCTTTCACTCTAACATAGCCTTTTTCTCAGTGGGGACTAGATCTTGTTGGAAAATTCATCCTTCATCATCAAATGGGCATAAATTCATCATCACAGCTACAAAATATTTTTAAAAATGGATCAAAGCTATTCCTTTGATGACCGTGACTGGTAAACAAATCTCTTCATTTATCCTAAATTACATCATCTGTCGATATGGAATTCCTAATTCTATCATCACTAATAATGGGAGGCCTTTCAAGAATTAGGATGTTGATGAACTTTGTGAAAGATTTCCCATCCAACATAGGTTCTCTACACCTTACTATCCACAAGGAAATGTTCAAGTAGAAGCTTCAAACAAAACAATCTTGAAGATCTTGAAGAAGATGGTAAATGATGTTGGTTGTGATTGGCACATCTAGTTAAACCCATCTTTGTGGGCATACAGAACCAACATTCGAACACCAATAGGAGCTACCCCATATGCCTTGGTATATGGAGCATAAGCGATCTTAACATTAGAGGTTGAAATACCTTCACTTAGGGTCTCACTCAAAGGATTGATAAATGATGAAGGATACCGAGTATCTCGTCTGCAAGAGCTAGAACTATTAGATGAAAGATGTCAACATGCAGCTGATCATTTGAAGGGTTATCAACAAGTTATGTCCCATAGCTACAATCATAGAGTTAAACCATAGAAATTTCAAGTAGGTGATTTAGAATTGAAAGAAAATCCATGCAATCAACAAGAAGAGAAAAGAAAGGAAAATTTGAACCAAATTGGCTTGGTCCATTTGTCATCATTGCAACATATGGTTCTGGAACATATCGAATTGCTCCTACACGTCGAGGAAAGGGACTCAGTAAACAAGGTCAAACCAAAGCATTCATTTAGAAGAGTTCTAGTCATAAAAATAAAAAAAAATCCTGAAAAATTACATAAAAATTAGAAAAAGTCTTGAAAAAAAATTAAAAAAAATAAAAATTCACATGATTTAAAATGGTGCAATAAAAACAAATGGTGAAAACCTGGCAAACAGGCGCTACTTGTGATCAAAATGGGCTCCTCTATCTATTAGCTTATGTCTTACATTCACTTTACAACATAATCTATCCATATCTATCATCTGTACATATCTATCATATCCATATCGTGCAACGAGAATCCTTGTGTTTCATCATGGCTTGATGAAATTTTCATATATCCATAATATTCAAGTTGTGTTTACACTGAGGGTAGAAGCACAAACTACACAAAAGAGGGGCAACAAGCTTTTAGAACATCACAAATGAACAAATGATAGTTTGACAAAACACAACATACATTGATGCATCAAATCAACCACAACACCAAAACAAATCACTCAATGCCAATGAAATCAAACAACATGGTCAAAACAATGTTAGTCAAAACACAAACATCAATGTTGATAACCAAGTTGGATGATCTTAATTTGAATAATTTTTGGAATACTTTATGCAAAATTTGAATTGTTGGTTGATTTTCTATCATATCTTTGGAGAAATTTGATGATGTACTGAACTAGAAAAGCAAGGAAGGAGTATGATTTTTTTCTTTTGTTTGCTATTTGTGAGTGAATCATTAGTACTATGTAAATTGGTTGTGAGACATGCTCTACTAAGTATCATTGATGACATTTCAGAATTTGCATGGGAAACAAGTTAACTCTTGTCTGTTTATGCAAGTGATACTTAGGTCGTCTCGGTTCAATCATACCTAGATGCTTGTATTATCTTGCTATATCAAAAATCATGAAAACAATACTCAAGTCATCACTGGTGCTAACATACGCTTTGATGCTTGTATTAACTTTCAAAATTTCAATGCTCTATGATGAAACAAAAAGCACAAATAAGCTCTCAGAATGGCAATATTGCATAGATAAATCTACATGGATTAGTATAAGATTACATTCACGTTACATTCTGCATTTTTCATTTCATAGATTTTTCCCAAAAGTTGGCAAAGTATCAACAGTTTCATATCTTCAGGAATCACTCCTGTAACTGCAAGATGCTCAATCTCTCCTATTGAATAGGAAGAATCATCAAGTCAAAGAAAAATCAATATCAAATCATCACGAAAAATCAATCAAGTCATAAAAATAAAATTTATCAAAATGCTATTTATTTTTAACAGGCACAGAAGCGACTTATCAACGAGCTAACGGTAAGTAGCTGAAGCACATTTTATCAAAATCTTGTTTTGAACAACTTGGCTTTCCGGGAGAGCGGGCAAATGCAGAGCTATTTTTTTCATCATCATTAAAACGGAGAAACAAATTTTGTCAAAATCTACCATTTTGTTTTAACAGAGCTTTAGGAAACAAACTTATCAATAACCAGGCTTCAGTAAACTTTCTAAACATCATCATCATGGAAAGCAAATTTATCAAAATCATATTTGTTTTTAACAACTTTAGAAGAAAACTATTTGTTTTTTATCATGATGAAAGCAAATTTATCAAAATCCTTTTTTTTTTAACAACTTTAGAAGCAAACTTATCAACAACCTATTTGTTTTTCATCATCATGGAAAACAAATTTATCAAAATCCTGTTCGCTTGTAACAACTTTAGAAGCAAACTTATCAATAAACTATTTATTTTTTATCGTCATGGAAAACAAATTTATCAAAATCCTGTTTGTTTTTAACAACCTTAGAAGCAAACTTATCAACAACCTATTTTTTTTTCATCATCATGAAAAACAAATTTATCACATTCTATCATTGCAGGGGCAATTTAGGCCATCAATTTTTTTCATCTCACATCTTTTTCCCATCAGTTTATTTCACATCCATGAATTTTTGAGCGATGGACTCGACATCTTAAAAATCATAAAATTAAAAAAATCCAAAAAGTCACAAAATTCAAAGAAAAGTCCACAAAAATCAAAATCTTAGCCCGATGCGAGGGACATATACCATCGGCATTTGACCGGAAGATTTAGCATCACGGGGAAGAATTTCAATTTTGCTTTGCGGTAGCACAAACATTGCTGAAGAGGGGCAAATGCACACCTAAAATGAGTGCATCACAATAGTCCCGGTAATTAATTTCAGATGTTTGAATTCAAAATTAAAATTCCAGTACATCATTATAAATAAATCCCTAGAATATTTTATTTATATTTGATTTCATTCTTTCATTTCAATTCTAAATAAATAAGTTTATTTAATCACTTTTCTTATCTATTTCTTAAAATTAATTAAATAAACATTACAGCGGTTTCATTTTATATTGATTATAAGCATAATTTTGGCTTGAATATTTTATTCAAATAAAGATTAAATATTCTTCTCTTCTAAAAATCCTCTAAATTCCATTCGCAATTAAATATTCCAAATATTTAATTAATTCTTCTAAAGTCTATTTGCAATTAAATATTCCAAACATTTAATTGAGTCTTCTATAGTCCTAAAATCAAATATTTCAAAAATGTTTTTAATCCTCAAACTCACATAAAATTAAATAAATTTATTTGAAGGCTAATTTGGTTCCCAATAGCAAAAGGTATTGAACTGTTTTGAGCGATAAATAATTTGCATTTGACAAGAAAGTGTTTAAAAGTGGGACGAAGGGAACAGGCCCTCTCCATTCTTCTTCCGACCTCTACAGCATGGCATCTTCCTCCTCAACCTCTCGATCTTTCACACCATTTGAAATTACCAAGAAACAATCCTCGCAGGTCATTGATCTTTCAGAGCTGGGCTCTTTCTTGTAAAATCTATAAAAGGTTGTAGGTCTTTAAAAAGAAGGAAGAAGCTGCATGGGAAGGCTATGGTCATCAGCCTTCCAACGTCCATAGCCTCTAGAATCATATCCTTAGCATAGCTTAGCCATTAGCAATCCATATCATGGCCTATCATCCTCATATCATAGTTTCAATAGCATCAATAATCCACAGCCCCTGTGCATATCTGTATACCAACATTTCACTCCACCAGATATAGGATAGAGAAGTATCCTCTCTTTTTGCATACTCGTTCTGTAGGTTTCCATTCTAAGAATCTTTTCTTATACAATTTGAGAGTAGCAACTTCAAACAAATCACTGGAGATAGAGGATAATGGAACGATTCTAAAGAAGCTCTGTTTGATTTCTTTGATTTCATTTTATTTAGCTTTCTTTAGTTTAATGTTGTATTGATGTGTTTTTGTCATCTTGTTTTGATACTAACATTTCCCGCACACATTAACCATAAAAACATGGCCCTCAAACTGAGAAGGATCTGAACCAATGCAGATCAATAACCATAGAATCCCAATCTGAAGTGTGAACCAATGCGAACCAAAAATGTGTTTAGCTAAGCAAGATGAGGCCAAAAGAAACAACATAATCCCACGGAATAAACTCGTGAGTTTTAAATCAATCATGAAATAGGATACAAAAGCCTTGATGGAACTTTTATATCGGTTCATTTAAAATTACAATGCCACAGTTAAAAAGGAATTGCCGAAACATGCATGAAACTCTGAGGAGAGGTAAAAGCGTAGTGCATGAAAACCAAAGAGCGGTACATGCGAGCGAAATCATTACATTTGCCTCCGCCAGTTAAAGACCTCAAGATTCTATGTAAGAGGCTGGAACTGGCTTTAGGTGAATACCGCTCGTTTGCGAAAATCCGACACCATGGCCAAAAGTTACGAATTTAAAAAAAACTAAATTTAGCCTGCAGGAAATGGGTCTTCTAGCAAAAAAAAGTTTACTTTTGATTTAATTTCTGTAAAATCTGTTTACAATAAGTGGACAAAAATAGAAACCCAAAAATATTTTGTAGATAGAAACAAAACCCAAAAATTGTTTTTTGATCCAGCAAGTAGAAGATGAAAAAATAACTTTTTTAAACCTTCAGCCAAGAGAAAAATGACGCACGCCAATTTTTGTATAGCGATTTTCTTTAGATCCATACAAGATATCAAAAATCTAAAAGATACCCAGTTCAGATTTCGACCCTGAAAACACAACCCATAAATCATTTTTTGTACAACTGAGTGGAAGCTGGATTTCTAAAGCAAAAATAAAAATGGCTTCAATCCCTTACACAAAAAAAAGATGCTATGAGAGAATATCTTCAAAACACGAACATACAACAATAGGTTTGGAGCTCTGATACCATGTAGAAGTTGAAAAACCAACTTCACAATCCCGAAGAATCACCTGCAAACAATCACCTATCACATGCAATATATATTCAGAACAAAACAAGAGAAGTTTTGTAAACCCTTAGAGCAAAGATTGTGCAAACAAAAATCAACATTAATGATTATTAAAAGTAATTGTTTTACAAATAATACAAAATCTTTCAAAAAGACAATGATACAATAAAGCAAGACCCTAATCTTATCTTGAGCAAAAAGACAGCTCAATAAGATAAGGATAATAACCTATAACTTAGGAATTAAATATGCCTAAGTAAAATTATACTAAAGTGTAATTAAATAATTAATTACACCAACATTCTTGGTCATCTGAATCATATCCACATTATCTGGATGATCTAGTAGAGTCCAGGATTTTTCTATACTTTCTCTTTGCAACTCCATTTTGTTGAGGAGTTCAGGGAGCAGATAACTATCTTCTGATTCCATTTTCTTCACAGAAAGAATTGAACTCTCTAGAGATGGACTCACCACCTCTATCTGACCTTAGGCATTTGATTTTTAGACCTTTCTCATTCTTTTCCATAGCTTTGAAACCTTTTAACTTTTCTAATGCTTCATATTTTTCTTTTAAGAAAGCAACCCATATCATCCTAGAGTAATCATCAATAAACAACATAAATTACCTTTCTCCATGAAGACTTCTGACTTTGGAGGGACTGCATAGATTAGTATGCACTAGCTCCAGTATTCCATTAGAATGATGTTGTTTTCTCTGAAAAGAAACTCTAGTCTATTTTCCCATTTGACATTCTTTTCAAATTGTGTTAGCAGGGTTTACTAGCCTAAGTAGATCTCTTATTGCTTGAGTGGAGCTTACCCTGACAATGTTATCAGAATTCACACAACACAACCTCCTATGCCATAACCAACTTTCATCTACTTGAGCAATTAAACAACTCTCACTAGCAACATTTAGGTGAAAAATATTACTTCTTGTCTTTTCACCTGAAGCAATTACATTTCCAAAACTTCCAAGTATCCTGCATCTTCCACCTTTGAATTGAAGATCATAGCCCTTGTCCACCATTTTTCCAATGCTCAATAGATTGTGCTTCAATCCTTCAACATAAAGGACATCATCAGTGTTATGCTTACCACCAAGACAAATAGATCCTTTGCCATGAATCACACCAGCATTGTTATCTCCAAATATTACAACCCCCCCGTCATATTTCTATAGACTTACAAATTTTCTTTTGTCACCAATCATATGATGTGAGCATCCGCTGTCAATAACCCACTTATCCTTTTCTTTAATTTGTGTTGCAAGAGCTTTCTCAACTTTAGCAGATTTAGTAGCCACTAGACCATTTTCCTTGATAGCAAGGAACACCCATTCATCTTCATTTCCATTTTCTTTATCAGACTCTTCATCAATCACTCCTTCTTTAGCATAGTAACATTTCTTTTGAAATCTAGATTTGTTAGGCTTAGACCTAGGAACTCCATTAGGAAACCTTGATGCAAAATGACCTATTTTATTGCTTGAGAGAAACATTTAATAGGAAACATTCCTTTATACTTACCTTGTCCTCTACCTTCAGATCAAAATTCCTTGTGGTGGCATCATCGGTGAGAGGTTGCATTATCATCAGGACTTCAGGTAGTGTCTCCTTGACATATCGATGCTAAGTCATAAGATTCTTGTCGGTGTGACTATGGGTGGTTGATGAGACATTGTGAAATGTCTCATTGACATCCAAAACAAGTCTTGACAGCTCTTGTCGATGAGACATTAGGTGTTCATTGTGACTTTGGAAGATGTTTATTTGACAAAGGATGCCACTCCGATGACCTGTAGTGGAGACCAAATAGATGGTAAACTGGGCATTGATGAGACCTATGGAGATTGTTAGGAGATATTGAAATGTCTCCTCTATGGGATGATGAACCAATAGGTTTGAAATGATACAACTAATATCAATGAGACCTTAGTGGGCATCAAGTTGGTCTCCAAAGCATTCATTAGGTTTTTTACTTTTCCTGGCCTGACTTTTGAAATTTCTAGTATTTTCCTTTTGTTGGAGTCTTCATTGAAGATTCTAAATTTTCTTAGGTAGTATGTCTCATTGTTAGGGATAGAGTCCCTTCCTTTTCCCCCATTAGGTCCATTTCTTAGTTTATCCAATGCTAGTTGTTGGGCATTCTTCCTCTCCTTATTGACTATCTTGTTTAGATTGGTGTTTTCCTTAATTGTTACATTAGTTTCTTTATTTATGGTGAATCAATATTGTCCAACATTTGGGAGTCAACATTCGTGTCTTCCAGTGGGGGAGCTAGTTTTTCCTCCGCCTCTGGTATTCCATCCTTTGCGGGTTCCATGGATACCATAGAACCTAGGCTTATATACCGTGTCAGCATATCCATGTTCTCCATGTTATTATCCATATCACTATTTGAGCCTTGGCTTGAGGTTTTGGAGAAGTCTTCACTATCCCAAGAGCCATCCTCTATGTCTCTAGACCATGGATCTAAGAGTTCTTTTTGGATTTCAACCACTCCATTTCCACTAAGGTTATTATGCAGTGGGGACTTCTCTTCCCCCATAGTACTTTCAAAGTTAGAAAATCCGGTTGTGTTTTTTCCCAAAATCCATACTTGTCTTCAGTAGGCTACTTATGGCAGGTGGTTGATTGGATTCATAATTGTTGGTATCACCATTTGGTTTGCTAGGGTTTGTGGCATCATTTCCTTCCCTAGTTTTTTCTTTGTCTTTTGACTGAATCTTTTCCTTGTTGGTTCTATTGCCAATCAAAGGACAATTACTCCTTATGTGCCCTTCTCTCTTGTAGAGATAATAAGCATTCAATCCACCCAGAACATTGAGGCCACACATTGTGTCTCCATTTCAAGTTTTAAGAGTAGGGCATACTTTAGATCCACCCTAGGTAGGATGGAGGCTAGAACCCTAGCGTTCATGTGAGGTAGTGCAAATTTAGTGTTGTCGACTCTTAGCACTTTACCATATGGTTTGAGTAGGAGAGGGATAAATGCCCACAGTTTTGGTGGCATATTTTTAATTAATAGCCATCCAGGGCTAGAAAAATCCAAGACTTCATCATTCAAGGCCTCAGGTGACCAAGCCACATCCTGAAAGATATTGTTACCAATATTCCAAAATTGTTTGTCTACGGTTTTACACTGCATCTCATGATTTCGAAGGAAAATAATATAAATCCCTTTTTGAATCATTCTGCAATAAGAAAATGAAATCCAAAGTTTTTTTTCCCATACATTTGCAAGCCATTCATCCATATATTTCCTTGTCAAGACCTTATTTATGTCCATGATGGCCAAAAAAATAGTAATTTTTTTCAATTTACAATATTATTCACACAAAGCATCTAAGTGGTTTTCATTTGGTACCATGAAGTCAATTTTTTGTGGGGTGGGATGGAAAATACCTCTTCTATGTTCCCCATCCTCCTCACAACCACCTTCTTGCACAAAGAATCTTGCACCAATAGGGAAAGCCACCTCCTTGCCAACCACAATATCATGGAAGGATTTTGGATGCAAATGGTTTCCATCACCACAATTCACTTTTTCAACACCACCATTGAGGGGATATGTATCCCCACTCATGCTTCCTTAGACTAGACCCTTGATTAGCATGGGTGAAACCAAAGAGAAAGTAAGTTTCACACAAGGGGAACCCCAACATACCTTGCCTTATGCCGCCACACAAGGACCCATTTGGAGGAGGGCCAAGCCTCCTCCATTCACATGAGTTGAATGTCCTTTCAAACCCTAAGCTGTAGAGTTGCTCTCGAAATCCTCCAAGAAAATCCAAAACACTAATTTTTTTGTTATAGGACATAATAACTCAACCAAAATAACACTAGATAGAATAACCCGATCACAATAACCCAAGGACAAAATAACCCAGGGTCATAATAACCCAAGCCAAAATAACTTGTGGTTAGAATAACCCATGGACAAAATATCCCTATAAGAATATAGAGAAAGGAAAACAAAATTTACTAGCTTTATCTAAAATGACCATGGGTTATTCTATCCATGGGTTATTTTCACCATGGGTTATTTTGTCCATGGGTTATTATGACCCTAGGTTATTTTTTTCTTGGGTTATTATGACAAGGTTATTGTGTCCGGGGTTATTGTGGTCAGGTTATTATGTTGTGATACCATTTTTTAAAAATAAGATCAAGCTCTAGTTATTTTAAGTTAAGCATTATTTTTTAAATAATTTAATAAATCATTAAAAAAATAGGCAAGTTTGAAAAAGTTAAGTGAACATAAATTATTGAGTTTAGCTTTTACTTGAGCTAATTTAATTTTTATCTATTATTAAAATAAACAATATAATACATAGAAAATAATTATCAAATAGTAAATTTAATATATTTTTATTCCACTTACCAATTATTATATTGTATTTTTTTATATTTTTTTTGCTCCATAAATTATCATTAATATTATGTATATTATTAATATTCATAATTGACATAAAAAATTCAAATTTATGTTAAAGAAGTTTTTTTTAGCATATTCATGCTATTATAATCCTCTTCTCACTACCCAATATAGTTACACCACACCTAATATTATAATTTTTGACCAAATAATATAATAAAAATATAATTTATATGTTGTAATAAGTAACTAACTTAATTTTTTATATATGATTTACAAAATTAATATCACATCATATATAAAATGCTCTTATATATATCTTTCCATCTAAAAACTTATATTCTTAATATATCAATTATTTAAGTAAATTTAAAACTATTCAATGATAAAATTGGTGGTTTTCCAAAATATAAATCTTACAAATATGTATGTTCTTTTAAGAATATTAAATTAGGAGAAAAGTAACTTTTTGAATCATTGAGCTTTTTTTATCTTCTAGTCAAATAATTGTGAATTAGATAACCATTCAATAAGCAATTCTTTTTTTTCTTAATTTTAATTTCTACTTATAAATTAGTT
>VDFB02327258.1:0-20451 GCA_007258455.2 Sequoia sempervirens
TTCTTTGGGTTCATGGTCTCAGTCAAAACTTGGTTTTCAAGGGTTTAAGGTCCCTTCAAAACTTGTTGGTTGTAGCTAGTATTGATCAAAATATCTTTGTTTGATTGCTGCTTATGGGTTGTGGTTGGTTTGTTGATTATTTCTCTAGCAACTTCTTTGCCTTGTAAATGGTTTTAGGTCCCTTCAAAACCTTCTTGTACTGGGTTTCAGGTCCCATCAAAACCTGTTTGTCCCCTAATCATTTTTTTTTCAACCATTCAAGAAAAAAAACAAAGGCTTTATACAGATAAATCCACCTCAACCAACCTACCATGTTAAACCTCAAGTTGCTACCATGAAAACAATAAATCCATACCAATTTTGAGATATGAAAAGACAATTCACCCTGTTACTTGATACCCTCCATTCGATTATGTTGCAACTCTTGAGCAAGAACCTAATCACCTTACCTCTTGTTAGAACTCTTGATACCCCTAAGCCTTTACCTCAAAACTATAACTTAAATGAATTTTTCCAATATCATCAACAAGCTGGACATGATACAGAGCGATGCATGCATCTTAAACATATAGTTCAAGACCTCATTGATTCCAATCACATCTATTTGGGTAGTGTTAATGATCAAGGAAATAAATCCATCACCCCACCTAAGAAAATATGCAAATCTTTATCAATCCAATGCCAAACCATTTCGTCTCATTTGTAAAATCTAGTGATAAAAATAATAATGTGATGAATGTTGACAATATACATGATATAACTAATGATGATAAGAGTGGTAATGGAGATGATCTAGATGCTATGATTGGATTCATTGATGTTCAACCTCATAAGGGCCAAACTAACTTGTCTCTTACCATTGATTTCTCAAATAGTGATATAATTAAACATGCACTTGATGGTTCTCTTAGCTGGAATAATCAAAGACAATCCTACAAATAGGATATTAATTGATCCCATGTGTGTAGAGAATATGATCATTGAGGAATTCTTATTTGTGCATGAATTTTACCAAGATTCTTATGAAAAATAAAAAGCATGGATCAAAACACATGATGGTTTTGCTCACCCTATGATAGGTTTGATCACTCTTCCATTAAAAGTTGGACTGAAGCAATTAGATGTATCATTCTCCATCATCCCGACATCAGATCAATTTTGTGTGAAGTTAGGCATCCATGTGTACACTCCATGAATGTCATCCCATCAGTCATCCACAAGTGCTTGAAATTTCCATTTGATAACCAAATTTTTATGGTGCATCATAGTGGATTTAATCCTTTGTCTTTTCAAGGGAACTTTTCATTGGATTTATTTTGGCCTTAACCTATAAAACCTATAAAACCTCATGAAGATTTCTTTTTCAAATCCTATCAAAAGTTCAAAGTGAAGCTTATAGTAGAGTTATCCCTTGCCAATATCCCACCTAAAATTGAAAGACATATAGTTGTTCCTCCCACTCCAAATGTTGTGGATAAACATATGCTTGAACCAAAAGAAACAAAATATGATGTTATTCTGCCACCTATATCCTACAAGAGACCAAGAGATAACTGTACAATTCCCTTTGTGCCTGCTAAAATCAAACAAATTTATAAGCCTAAAGAGAAAGTGCTTTCACAACCCATAGAGGTCCCTTTCATTCCTCCCCTAAGGGAAGAAAAGAGACCGATGGTTGACAAACCTTCTCCTACACCATCACAACTTGAAAACCATGCAAGAAGAAACCAAAATGCTAAAGAGAATAGGCGTAGGCGTCGTGCTATTGCTTGCCATTTGGAAGAAAATAAAAAACCAACTCAAACAAAGCATGATGATTCTCCACCTTTGCCACACCATGAAACTTCTACACCAAAACAAAAAAAGAACATACAATGGACATTGGCATTAGGCCTCCTATTTTGATTAACTTGGATGATGATGATGAGATTGCTGAAATTGATGAGGAAGTGCATAATGAATTGAATTTATTATTTTCCACTTCTATGAACTTATAGATGGGCACAACAATAATGATCCTCCTAAAAAGAGTGAATCACCATGTGTTGAACTTGGTGATTGTCCTAGTATGGCACTTGTGATTGCCCCTGTGGCTAGTTATCCACCTTTTGCATATGATGAACAAGATTGGGATGCAAATGACCTACTATAGGTTGGATCACATGTGAAATACTATCTTTTATTTTCTTTCTATGTTCTTTGTGATTGCATGTATGTAATTTGATCCCCTGTATCATGTTGCTTGGCATGTCTTTATGTTTGTGAGCTTTCTTTGGATGACCCTTGTTACTTCATTGGTGTAAGGATAAAAAGGAAGCAAACCTGTCATGACATTATTCTATTTGTATCTACATTCTTTTATCCGTCGTAGTCATTATCTTTTCTTTTGTATTGTGTTTTCCTTTTGGGGATGATGCAAGGCATTGAGACATCCAAGTCCCTCCATGTTGAACCAAAATTTTTTTCTTTGTTTTCAATCTCTATGTGTCATTCCTCCTTTGTGTTTGTTGTTCCATGAAATATTTGGGGAATGATGATGATTCCATGCTTTATTATATCATTGTAGCAAAGACATGCATTGACCCGAATTCGTGGATCCCTTAGGTGTTATCTTTTTGGATTGCATGTGGGGTCAACCTCTTTTTCATGAAACAAATTTATTTGGAAACATATCATTGGCATAGGGATTTCCAAATAATATCTCATGTCCCTTTTATCAATTGACATTTATCATTTTCTACTTTAAAGTAATTGCTCACAACATGGTGTTTAGCAATTCCTTTAAAGTGGGGGCATACATTGACATTATTTCATTTTGGCATTGACATTTTGATATTTTGGCTTTACATTTGTTCACAGAGGTTGGAATTAGTGTATGCAAGCATTGGCATAACACATTAATCATTTTGTAGCACCTTATCAAAGTTATCAGGGAGTGTAACTTTTGGTATGGTTGACATATGGGAGACCTGTAGACCTAGTGTGACCTTCCCGTCTGCTACCCATTTTTTATTTTATGAGTACACACCTTGTTGACCTAGTGTGTATTTCTCATTTTTCCTTTGGAGATCACCTAGTGTATACCAGACTGCACTAGCCCTTGTGAGCATATTTTATGGACATGGCATAACACAACCTGCTAGTCCATCCTTTTTCCTTTTTCTCTTTGCATTAGCTTTGACATTGTATGCTTTTGTATCTTGTCTTGCTGCACGTATCTTACACATATTGTGTGCCCCTTTTTCCTCATGTTGGTTTTCCATGGGATATTCGATCCTGGGGGCTTGATCATCCTCCTTGATCTTTGTCATCCTATCTTTTCAACATTTGTACACTTGGACCCCTCTTGACGCATATTTGTGTACTTTAGTGTGAGTTTGAGCCTAAGTTCATACTATCACTAAAGTGGGGGATAAATGTAGTGTAGGAAATTGTATACCTTTACAATTTTACACTATGTTTGGGTTCCTTAATTTATTGGACTTAATTAAGCTTCTAATTTTCCAAATTATGCATTCCAAAGCCTTATTTTTCCCGTTTTCCTAAAGGAACACTGACATTTAATTAATGCAATCAATAACTAAATCACATTGGAGCATGCATGTCTTGGACTTATAGGCCAGGAACCATTTTCCCAAGGGCCCATGGGTCCCCTTCAAGTCCTAGGATCCATTTTTAAATATGTTTTTGGTGGTATTTATTGATTCAAATTTAATTTGTAATTATCAGCTTTTGAAATCTATTTTTTTGAGAAATTAGATAAACACCTATAAATACATAGTATTTTTATCATTCAAAATCTAAGGCATACTAACACACATGATCAAATATTCTTATGAGAAAATATCATTGTTAGGAGCATTCAAGAGCATATTTACTGGTCATTTGTTGAAGCAATCAAGGTCCTAACATCTTGTGAAGGCTAACATGCATTGTTGATCCTGAAGCATCCAAGTATTTTCAAGTTTCCTAGTCCATCAAACAAAGAAATATCAAGTTCCTTGGAGTGATGTGTTTGTCTTCAGTCCTCTAAGGGAAGCCATCACCACTTACACACTTTTGGCATACTTTCCTAGAATTAGTAACATGTGGTCCTAAGTACAAATAATATTTTCCTAGCTTGGTATTATATTTGTGAATAAGTCACCTAGAAATAGAGCATACCAGTATATGTGACTTATGACACTTTTATATAATTTCTAGCAACGGAGCATGCTATACCAAGAATTATATTCATTCTTTGTTGATGAAAAAGCATGTTAATTTTGTGTACTTTAATTTCTGATTAATAGAGCATACTAAAAGAAATTATTGGCTATGTTATTTTTATTCTTATTTTGTCTATATATTTCTTTCAATATTCTTATGTTTGTGCGCGTGTGTGTGGTCTTGTGTAGTTTCATTTTATATGCATCATGTACACATTGGATTATGTATGATTTTTTTACATACTTTATGTTGCAAGTTATGTTTTCTAATGCATTTGCGTTACAAATTTTGGTTTCCTAATATGTTTTTTAGATCTTTGTATGGGCACATGGATTCCCCACTCAAAGATTATTGTGTGTCTTTTTTTGCATTCTCATATTTTATTTCTATATTTTAGTTATCTAATATTATGTAGTGACATCAACATGATAAAATGAGGGTAAAATATAATGTCAAAATTTTTATACCTTATAACTTGGCACTACAAATTTTACTCATTTTAGTGTTCATTTCTATAGCATTATTCTAGGACACATTTTGTATTATTCTTAGCCTTATTCCCTAATTCAAATGCCAAGCGTTATGTGATTTAGTGTGTTTGTATTTCTTATCATATTTTTATAACGTGGTTGTGTTTACTATATATAATGTGACCATTTTGTGAATTTTAAATTTATTTCTTTGAAGACTAAAATCTGACTATGAAAATATACATAATGATGATTTAGTCCTATGATAATAGGATCGTATGAGATTTATTTAATAATAAAGATGATTTCAACTTACCTTTTGTTATAACTATTATCTACTATCTTCTATCAAGTTTGACTTATTTAGCCAAAATAGTGATGGATGATTATAGTTTTTTAAAATGTACATTCTCATTGGCTCTCTTTCTATGCAATTTTATTAGTTATAGATTTATATTCTCCTAATTCTAGGAACCTCATGAAATTTGGTCTTCCTATAGCACTTTTTCTACACCACTACTCTTGTGAGCACTAATATTATGAGCTTTATTGTATTTTGTTGTTCTTCATTGTGGAGGTTAGATGTTTATAAGTTTAAATTATTTATTTAATGCTTATAAGTTTAAATTATTTATTTTTGGGTATCTTTGGAGAGATATCATCTTGGAAAGGACTAGTTCTTTTTTTTAAAAGCATTTGTTCACAAGATTCTTAAACAAGGTGATATTTTCATTGTTTCATTTTAATTTCTAGTTTTACATATGTGACTTTGGTAGGCATATTTCATATTTTCAAAATTTTTTTCTTTTGAGTTGTGAGAATTTGGATTATCTTGATATTTTCATTTATTTCTAATTTCTTTTTTAATCAATACAAAATTCTATGTTCATCTTAATTTTATTTCTCTAAAATATTTTATCATGATCACTAGACATTTCATTTTATCTCCCATTTTAATTTATGTGTACAATAAAATACTAATATTTATATAGACATGGTGTATTAGTAATCATAGTCATTAGTGTTGTTTTTATTTGTTTCTAAGTAAATCTAGGATTAAGACCACACATAAAATCTAATCTATTTTCATTTTTACTACCTATAGAGGGAAGATCTTTAGTAGTCACCCCCTATTCAATACTGGCTTCATGGGTCAGCCCATAATACTCTGTCCCACTTTTTGACCAAAGTAGGATATTGAAATCAACATTTTTCACCAATTTTTTTACTTTATGAAACCTATAAAAACTAAAAAAAAAAAAATTAGAACTAGTGATTTGTGAGGATTTGTGTTTAGATTCTAAATATATATTTTTAAATTTAGAAATAAATTGCGATTTTTTAATGTAACTTTTAATAACTTAATTTTTATAGTAAACAACATTTTTAAATAGTGACATTTGTGTCGTAATGCATAAATTTTTTATAGAATGAATAAAATTATAATTTTCAAAATATAGATTTTTAACATCAATATATAATTCAGGAATGTTTATTCATAATTTTTTATTGTATATTTTTTAATTAACTTTTAAAGTTAGAGTAATTATAATTTGGACATAGTTATATGTCGTAATGCATGACTTGTTTCGTATGTATCGAAATTCAATTTTTTTTGTTGAAACAAGGACAACAATACCTAGGGCACAAATATTTTTTAATTTTTTTCTCTATTTTTCTATTTTTCCATGTTTGTGAAACAAATACCTTGATGTTTGGCAAAAAACCTACATTCACAAGAAATAAAAAATAAATATAATATAAAAATTAAAATACTCAAAATTATACTTTTTGGAAAACTTATAATAAGGGTTACACTTACAAAACATAATTTCAAAATCACTTTATTTGATCCCTCAAAAGGTAAAGAAAAAAGTGTTTTTTATTGGTATTTTGATAGGTGCAAAGGAGACTCCATTGTGGGTATAATTTAAGGCTAAAGGGGTTTGATCTAAGGGGGTCTTATCTAACCCTTTTCAGTTAAAACTATTTAGATGAAACCCCACAAGGCTTAAATCATTAAATTTTCTAAAAAATATGTGATTTAGGCAAAAATTAGGAAGTCCCAAAAGTGGGACAAACTATTGTGGCAACACCCTCATATCTCTAAATTTTCTTTGTCATTTTGGTTTCATATTCAACATCTTTCTTAGTGGTTTCATATCTCTAACTTATCTTTTTCATTTTCGTTAGAGAATCTAGTTAAAATTATACTTCTTGTTAATCCATGATTTAGTGGTTATTTTTTAAATATTTTACTATGTATGTCAATTTCCTTTGTGTTTAAATATTAAATCATATTATTATTGGTTAGTTTTAGATGATAGTCTGACTATACAAGCCACACTATTCTTGAAATATGGTCTAATAAGTGTGATTTTTTAATTTAAATTTCTAGTCTATGCTTACTTTGTATTCAAGAATTATATTTTTACTAGTTATAGGAATTTTTACATTCTATTAGTAATCAACTACTGGATTTTCTATTTTTTTAGTTCATAATCTTTCATTGTCTTATAAAGATTTAAAAATTAAAAAAATACACTATTTGTTCTAATGAGATCAAATTGTTGGGATAAACTATTTAGGGCATTATAAATCGTATAATTTCATATGATTTAACACTCTAAGTAGTTAACTTTAAATATTAAAATTCATATAAGTTGGTAAATAATTAAACCTCTGCTTGAGGAACATTCCTTCCACAAGAAGACCAAATCATAAATAGAATGATAATATAAATACATGACATCTAATTTAAAAGTGTGTCTTAGAGGGCCCAAACTAAATTTCATTATCTAAAATTATTTTTTAAGTATCACAATTAAGAACATTATAAAGTTAGATACATGTCTAAGAAGTGATATAGATAAGTTACAACTTACTTTTAGTAATATTGAAAATGTAGAAAGGAATATACAATGAGACCATAAAGGGAGGAAATATTCTATGAGAGTTTTAATAGTGGTCCAAGAAAATTCCATGACTCTTATGGAGGTAACCAATCTTATCATCAATTGTTGTATAAGGGATTTCTAGGATTAATATGTTGCCCCTAAAGTACACATGGTGCTTCCAAAGTGTTGTTGAAGTGAAAAAATACTATTGAAGTGTAATTAGTTACTACCAAAGTGTCAAAGTTTGTATGTTATAGCTTAAGAGCACATGTGGTTGCTAAAGTTTGTAATTATTTCCAAGTGTTATTGAAGAGTGCATTTTTCTACTAAAGTTCATGATTAATATTATTTCATAATTTGGCGGTTATTGATGGGAAAATATTTTGTTTGTTGGTATTTTATCCATGTGCTTACTGTTAGGGCATCCTAACACCATAAGATGTAATTTTTTTATTAATTTATAGTTTCTATTGGTTTCCATGAGATTATGGTGACATATGCATGTATCAAAAGTGATTGTTAGGTATTAATTATGTAATCCAATGCATAATGTATGTGTCTTCAAAACTCTTGGAATTAGTAATTAAGACACTTATAATATGTTGAAAATTTATATTTATTACTATTATTCTCAGATGAATCTTGACTATTATTGTAGTGGTATTAATAATGAGGTTACAATTGATAGGTTAATAATGGGAGTTATAATTTCCATTCTTAAATACAAATTAACTTTCTCTCTTTTAGGTTCTAGGGAGTTACATTTATTAGAGTTAGTCATCTTCCTATAATGGGTGAGGAACACATGTGTTTGTTGATTCATGTTGGAGTGATAGACTTGGGAGTAGTGCCTACACATATTTATGGAGTTAAAATGCATCATGTAATTGATATCTATCTTGAGTGCTTGTGTAAATACATTATAAGGGTATGTGTTTTTTCCTTATACCATGGTTTTGGTGGCACTTAGTTTTGGGAAACTATTTTTGGTTTTCCTTTTCCTAATTCTTTATAACTTGAGGCATGAGAGAGATTGATTGATGCAAGAGAATCCCTAGGTAGTGTACTATATTGCATCATTCTAGAAAAGTGGAATTTGTGGTTTAGTTTAAAGTTATTTATTTTTTGGAAATTTTGTGGTTACTAATACATGATAGAGAAAGTTAACAAATTTAATGCTAGTTTGAAATTGGTTTTTGAAATTTTGGTCATAGTTTGAGTTATAATGAAAAATTTAATTTTAATATTTGAGGTGATTTGGATGGGGAAAATATTCTACATGTGGGTAGTTATGAACGTTTGTGATTGTTTGTATTTGTAGTATGTTATTTGGAGTTCACACCAACAAAAAAATATGTGTATACATTTATTTAACCAATGAGGATATATGTGGTGTATTACATTATGGATCTCCACTCTTTTACCATTTTAATTTTTTTGTTGATGACACATTAGATGTGGTATTAAGCTTTGCAACATCTTGTAGCTAACATAGATTAATGGAGAAGCTTGTGGATGCTATGTACTAGATTATGGATTGAGAAAAAACTAAGAGTAGAAGTTAGAATAAATACATAAAGGAAGTGGAAGTAAAAATAAAGTGATGTTATAGAATTAGAGTGAGGAAATAGGGTTATGATGTGAGTACAATAATGTGAGTGGATAGTTTTAGGGTCCAATGGTATGTTGTACTTGAATGCAACCCGTGTATGTGTGTGTGAATCTATTATGAAATTTGTATCTATATTTTGAGAATTAAAATAATAATGATAAATCTTTTAGAAACTAGTTTTCCCCCTCAATTATGGTTTTCCCATGATAGATCTTATGTTTTTTATGAATTTTGGTTGTGTTGTTTTTTTATTTTGTGTGGGATACATAGTTTGATAGTCCTTCATTGGAACCTCATATAGTGACTACATTAGATAGTATTAGAGAAAAGTGGATCACAAATTATTATGGAGTATTGGTGCAGATGTGAGTGCACCTAGTTGATGGAGTTTTTTGGAATGAATTTGACAAATGGGGTAGACAATGATGATGTAAATTAATGCATAAGTAAAACAAGAGGAAGTTCCTCATTATTATTTTCCAATTTCTAAGAATTAAATAAGGTTTCTCAAGTTAGGTTAGTTCAAAAGAGGGTTTAAAATAGAAGCATTGATTATGAGGTAGTTTACAAGGGGTGACTGTGGAAAGATCAATAACCCAAAGTTAATATTCATCAAGTCAAGATGTTGTAAAAGAGAGGGAAATGCATTATTAATGTGGTAAAATGAGTGGAGGAGATGTGTGAAATATTTAAATTTATGCAAAAATAGATGGGTGTGTTTGAAAAATATTGATAGAGGAACCCTAACCCTAGGGCCAAGGATAGTGGTTGGAAATAAGAAGTGGATCTTGTGGAACCAATTGGAAGTGAAGAGGATAAGGAGGAGAGAATTTTGAATTCCATTATAGGCATTGGTAAGAGGACCAGAGTCAACATTTCAAACTATTTTAGGAATTTAGATCTTGAGGATTTGATAGACTAGATCATTAATCCAAAAGAACATTTTAAGTATGAGGAAATTATGAACTTAGGATAAAATTTTTGAAGACCAAGTTGAAATTTCATGCAACAATATGGTGGAAGGAAGTTTAGTTGGAAAGGAATATAATTGGAAATCCTAACATTGCTAAGTGGAACAAAATGGTGGAGAAGATAAAATACAAATTTATTGTGGTCAATTACTACATGGGAATATTGAAGGAGCTACATAATTTTTGGCAAGGAGAGATGATTATAAAGGATTGCATTGGGGAATATTAGATACTTACAATTATTTCATATAATGACAAGGAAGGGGCTAAGAAAGTGGAAAAAATATGTTAATGGATTGATTAAATCCATCTAAAAGGATTTGGCTATGTGGAATATCTAGATAGTAGAGGAGGCCTACCAATTAGCTCTCACTGCATAGAATAAGTTGAACTAAAAATAGGATGATAAATAGAACTACCAAAGAAGAAGAAAGGAGAATAAATAGGGCAACATTATGAAATGTAGTGATAAGAGAGAAACCCCAAGATATCAAGAAAGAGCTACCCAATACCACGAAAAAGAGAAGGATAGAGTTCTTACCATGAAGAGAAAGAAGATGATATGAACTATGATGATAATAAGTGAGATGACTATGATATCTATCATCAGGGTATAGGTGATATTAATGGAAGTTATAAAAAAGATAAAAAAGTAGATGTTCACCATTGATATGCTTGGGAGGATCATGGAGGATATTACCAACAAGGTAGAAGGGATATGAGAGGAAAAAGGGAATTAATCATTTAAAAGAACTTAATCCAAGTGTGATGAGGAAGGACATAGAGATTTCAAGTGCTAATGAAAGAGGGTAAAAGAAATCACAAGATTTATATTCAATGATGAGGGGTAAAATGCTTCAGAGAGGGACCCTAAACATCAGGATTCAATTATTTTGTGGAGTGTCTTGAGGTCTAACAGAAGGGGTGAGATGATAAAAATGAGGAATATATTCTAAAACAAATGTAAGGTGGGAAGTAAATGCTATGATATAATGGAGGATAGTGGTAATCGTTATCAAATTTGAGTGCAATATAAAGAGAGTGATATTTAGATTCTCTCCCCAAATGACATCGAAACATCTTGAGGCTTGTGAGTTACCTATAGACAAGGATGAATCTCCAGAGATGGTTGGTTCCCTTGGCTTACTACTTAAAATAGATTAAACTATTGTTTCTTTATTGAGGAAAGGGGAAGAAAAGACATAGAATGAACCTAGATCCTATAGAGGTGATGCACCAAATTGTATCTAAGACCTATATTGTTGTTTTGAAACATAATTAATCAATATTCAATTGGTTTTCTACACAATCAAATTTTTTTATACATTCATGCATCATTGTTTCATACAGAGATGAAATACTCACAATTTAAGAAGGAAAATAAAGTTTTCATGACTATTTATTGTTTACTTCCTTCACACAACCTAAAACCTACATAAAATGTATGTTTTCTCTGCCTAAAGCTACTAAAATGAGACATATAGCACTATTGCTATCATAAATGAAGGTGTAGACATCCAAATTTGACCACTTCCATATGGTCAAAGACGTCTCCTTATTCATCCCTTTACTCATCTAATTCATCCTCTTTGCCGGTATTAATTAAATCATGCATCTAATTAATATTTCATGTCCTACATAAGGTTCCTAAAGTATTTAATTTAGTAAATACTTTTACCCTCTTTCCTCTCTAAATTAAATAAATATACCACTTTATTTAATTTAGTCATATAACCTCTTGGAATTTAAATTAATTTTTTAATTCCTCACTTTCTCTCTCATTGTCACATCCTCCAACTTTTGCAAGTTGGCCTCTAATCTCTCTTAACCATCTAACCCTCCTCTAATCATAATTAATTTGTGGTTAGGATGTGCACACCCCTAATCATCATTAGGTACATCCTCCATAATCTCCACTTGCCTCTAATATGCATTAATTTGTCTAATCAAGTATTTACATGTATAATCATTTAATTAGGTCAACATAATCTCCATGTCATTTATGAATGTGTCGTAAGTCAACCTTATTAAATTCTTTCTCCTTTTGGAGAAGACACCCCTTTCCCCATGTGAATTTTTAATTCACATTTAATCCCCCAATGCATTTCAAAGAATTTTAAATTCTTTCTCTCATTCCCATGTGGATATTTGAGGAATTTTTAATTCCTCACATGTCCTCTCACCCACATGTGGACAAGGACCTCCTTTATGAGGAGATCTTGTCCAAATCCAAAGGTACCATGTAGTACCTCCATGTCATGTCCACATCATCTTTTTCAAGCCACTTCACATGCCACATGTCAAGATGTGAAGGCTTGTCAGTTCTCAACTCACCATAGCCCTACATCTTGGCCTTGTTGGTTTAATCTCAACTGTCCATTTCTCTAGAGAATCCAAAATTCTCTATAAATACCCCCCTTTTCTCTCATTTGGGGAGATTATTGTGCCATACCAAACTCTTGCAAATTTTTCATTTAGACCATACTTAGCCAAATATTTGCACTTGCATCCATTTCATCCTATTTCCATCTATACATCCCAACTTGCATATTTTGTCATCAAGAGGAGCATATATCATGTCAACAATTAAGGGCCAACCAAAAAAACAACTCAACAAGGTAACATGTTCATTTTGTTTTGTTAAGCTAATCATTTACCCAATCTTGAGGTGTTAGGTGTTTAGGTGGTTCCTTAAGTATTTTTTTGTTACTACTTCTTTCTAGGACCACATTTTCACCCAATCACAAAAGGCTCATTATTTGTTGTTACAAATGTTGCTTGTATAACCTTAATGAGAAAGAAACATATAAATGATTTTTATAGTAGGAAAAACATATGAGGATCTTTTGAACTATCATATGGAATTCCAAACCTCCTCCATTGTGCAAACACAAGAACACAATGAACTCTTCCAATAGATGAAAGGAAAGGTTATTCACTTGTAATACACTCTACATTGTTGGATATGAACAATTCCTTATGACAATGAGAAAAACTCAAAAGGATAACAAACTTGCTCTTTATTCTTGTATTTTCATGTGCATACTCCTACATGAGTGAAAAATGATGATTTCCAAGATTCATGCAACTATTTTTACTCCTTTTCTCTTTATTATAGATACATCAACATGTTATCTACCCTACAATAAATCTTCCATAGTCCTGAAACTAAAATCCAATGAAGATAAAACATTACATGCACTCTTTAACAACCTTTGGCCATGCTTGGAAAGTTGAAAAATCATGAAAAGAGACAAAAAAATTGGTAAATCCCTAAAAGCATTGACTTAATCATAAATAGACTCAAAATCTATTCAACATGAAACTCCCTCCAATGCTTTCATGTGAAAATTTGACAAGATTAAGGTATTTGGGACCTCAAAAGATGCTTAACCTCTTTTCAAAGGTAAAATAAGTTTTAGTCATAAAACATGGACAAAATTCACCTTGTCACTTGGAGAGACCTTCAAAAATTTGAAACCTAGGACTATACAAATGACCTTAAAACTCCAAGAACACCCCTTTTAATGGCTATTTAGGCCTAAAGGAAAAAATAGGAAAACAACTTTGGTGACCTCTATGGGTTTTTTTGCCTGCTAAAACTCACAAAATCAATAGCCTTTGTCTTTCCATTGGTAAAAACGAGTCAAGAAAACTTGAAACAAAATGAAAAGAGGACACCCAAGATTGGATAACAACTATTAGCAAATCTTGAAAAACTACCAAAAAAAAAGGAAAACAAACATGAAAATACCTAAAAGATAACTTAAAACAACACCTAGCTACTTGTGCATCAACACTTGGAGGAAATACACGCTAAAAATTTGCAACAACATTTATTCAACTTGAAAAAATTATCCTAATATGTATAAAAGTATGTAAATCATCACCTCAATATCAATGCTTGAGGTGTATCTGGTGCAGGAGCACTTGCCAAAGTGCCAAAGTGCAAGCTTATTTTTAAGTTTTTGGTTAATATCCATGTTGTTATGTTTTGTAAGGTCTTGGGGACCATCTTAATGGTGGTTGAGGACCTTTTTGCTTCTTAGATAGAAGTTGAATAAGTTTGGGATCATTTTTTTGTGGTTGTTTCCTAAGCACTAGAAAAATGTTGCAAAACACACTGTGTTTTACAACATGTTTTTGGCCGCTCTTAGGCTTGGAGAAGGAAACCTAACCATTTCCAATGCATTGTAAAAGAGATCTCTTGACTTTTGAAGGGGGTTGGATGTTTTGGAGCGTGGCAGTTTTTTTGTGAATAATAAAAAAGAATAGTGCTTTTGGTGTGAAAATATGGTTTTTCCTGTTTTGTTTTTAGAACAGTGGTTAGATGTATTGAACAGGGTGATTTGTGAGTTTGATAGCATGTAGAGGAACCTATTTAAGCACTGCTTTGGCACATTAGATAGTTTTTTCCATCACTTTCTTCCTATTTGTAATTTTTTGTGTTTTCTTTCTTGTTGTTTTGACTGGTAATTGTGTTAAAAATGGAGTTTTAGCCCGCACTTCCACTATACCAAGAAGTATGCAGACCATGGAAGGGTGGATAAACTCCATTTGTGTACATATCTTAGAGGTAGGAATCTTTGTGAGTTCTGGTAGCATGCTAAAAAGCTTTCCCTAGGTGAGTTGGTTAACACCCGGTTAGGGAAAGACAGTGAAAAGTTAGTTCTTACGTTGCAGGGGTGATGTATCTTCATTAAAGAAATGTGTGCAGTGGTTGCAGGGGCCTTCACAATGGTTTTCAAGAAGGCAGAGTCTTTGTCTGATCCTTTGGAGGTTGGAACAAGCAGAACAGTCCAAGAAAAGAAGCAAAGAAAGCCCTAGTTCTTGCAAGAACAGGGTACACCTGTGTACGGACAGAAAAATGGTCCAAAACCAAAAAAAATCTGTTAGAGCTTGGAATTTGAGCTAGGGTGACAGAAGCAAGTCTGGCCTAACTAGGTGAAGGAGAGGAGTGATAAGCAATTTTCTTGTGTGAGGAGGCCTAAAAGGGGCTCAAACCTAGTAGCCCTTCCCAAACCCTAGACTAGGGTTTTATGAAAGCGATAGAGAAGTGGTGTAAGGAGGTTGAACAATGACCTTCCCTAGAAATATTTGAAGCTATGAAATCCTATGCACACCCCTGCAAATGAGGTTAGGAAGCATTTGGAGGTTAACTGGTCTTTAAGCTTATTAAGGGCTAGATGGTGAATGTGAGGAAAAGCACCAAGAATTGCTTGGTAGCAGCAAATTAGAGATGATAGCAGGGTTGGAAAATGAACCAGGGGTACCTAAAATAGTAGAGGACCTACAGGTTGAATGGTGGATGAAGTGACACCAAGGGGTTATCAAAGGTGAGACCCAGAGCATTGAGATTGTGATTGTCTCAATCCAACCCTGTCCCTATCGATTATCCCATTAACTAGGATAGGCAACTCCTCTCCATCCAACTTAGACAGTTAGAATGCAGTATACTACTTGCACTCATAAATCTTGTAAGGCCCACTTTATATTGACTAAAATTCATCCCACTTAAGGAAAAACATCTCCTTCTTTGAATTTTTTTGGGATGCTTTATTGCAAAATATCTCTTCATTTAAGCTTGGTGAAGCTCCATTATCTTCATATATTGATTTCATGTTTCCTTTAAATTGATTCACTATAAAAATGTGATTTCATTGGGTCTTATTCAATTATTTCTAGTTGATTCCAAATCAAGAGCTAGAAGTTCAATGGATATGGGAAACCTTGCTTATTTTCCATAAGCCAGAATGTATGGTGCATTTTTAATTCATCTTTTGGGGGTTATTCTATCAACCCATAGGGAAGACTTAAAATTAGTGTGCCAAGATATCTAGTTATCCTCAATTGTACATTTGATGATCTTAATTAAGTTCTTGTTGGTGGACTTAGCTAGTCCATTTCCTTGAGGATGGTAATTTGAGGATGTATTCAAATAAATTCCATCTTTTACAAGCCCAATCAATTGCCTTTGTTCCCACAAAATCTATTGTAGTATCTGATATGATGGAGTTAAGTAAACCAAACCTTATGAAAAGGATTAGAATCTTAGGGTTGCACTTTCACTTGCCTCTTTTAGTGTTATGGCCTTTGTCCACCTTGTGAAATAATCAATTGCTATAAGTACCCATTTGTGGCCTGCACTTATAGGTGGGTTAATAACTCAAATAAAATATAATCCCCACTTCATAAATGGTTGTTCAACTTGAATAGGATACAAGGAAAAGGATGGTAGCTTCTCTTTACTTGAGAAAAATACACATTTCTTGCATTTTATTACCCATGAATGACCATTTTTTAATAAAATAGGCTAATAATAATCTATTATCATTATTTTTAGTGTTGTTGTTCTTGGATAAAATTGACATCTTGTTGCCTCATCATGAAATTCTTACAAAACTTGATCAACTTGGTTAGTATCAATGCATCTTAGTACGACATTATTAAAATCTTTCTTAAATAGAACACCATTCAAGAGCACATAAGAGATAAATAGTAATATGAAGTATCTTCTCTTTTCCTTTTCTAACACTTGTGGACAATCAACTATTTGGAGGAAATGTGTCATATCTTGTATCCAACTTGTAGGAGAGGAAGATGCAATTGTTTGGGGGTCATTTTGGAGAACTAAGACAACCTGCCCGCCACTTTCTTTATCATTTTCCAACTCAACAACTAGTTATTCACATAAAAATCTACCTCTAACCAACTTTTTCATCTTGATTTCAATGTCATATTCCTATCTACTTGGTTATCCAACTGACTCTCTTCTCACTTAAATCCTTTTTTAATAAAAATTCCTTGGTTATCCCACTAGGCATGCCAAAAACTATTATCAAATTTGAGTGCACCCTAGAGAGTGATATTTAGACTTTGTCCCCAATTGACAAGCATGCAAACATCTTGAGGCCTATGGGTTGCCTATAAACTAGGTTGAATCTATAGAGAGGGTTGATTCCCCTTAATTATCACGTAATATAGCTTAAACTAATGTTGCTTTGTTGAGGAAAGAGGAATAAAATGACATAGAATGAACCTAGATCATATAGAGGTGATACACCAAATTGTTACTAAGACCTATACTATTGTTTTGTTATATAATTAATCAATGATTCAACTAATATTTTACACAAAACAATTTTTTTCATACATTTATGCATTAATGCTTCATATGAAGGTGAAATTCTCACACTTCAAGAAGGAAAATGAATTTTTCATAACTATTTAATATTTACTTCCATCACACAACCTACAACCTGCACAAAATATATTTATTCTCTACCTAAAGGTGCTAAAATGTGACATAATTGATGATTTATATGTGAAATCATAGAAATATACATCAATCATGAAGTTACACATGATATAATAGAATATTGACGAGGAAAACGTGATTTTATTGATCAAGAGGCTTTCTTACAATAGTATAAGGTTGAAAATGTTTGATATTGCTTGAAATTTTTTATAAAATTTTGTCTCTGTCTAAATACTAAATTACATGAGTTACAATGATGAATACTACTAGAGAGTTTTTTTTAGATTACCATACTTCCTCTTTTTTTTTTTAATTATTCAAGAGCTCCTTCCAAATGAAACTAGTCATCCCTTTTTTCCTTATAACAGTTTCCTATCTCTTAGCCACATGTTTTAAAGAATAAATTAAATATTCTTGCTTTAGTTGGCTCAATCAAACCTCTTTTGGGTGCTCAGATGAATCTTTCTTATATTTTCTCCTATAAATGTTGATGGTGGAATAAGAAACCTTGTTGCTTTGTACTCCTTTAATGAAGATAATCCTAGATGCTTGGAGGTGTGTATGAATTTTTCAAACTTCTTCCTAGATATCCTCAAATATTGTCCATGTCGCCTAGATCCCCTTAGATTCTCTCAACTTTCTCATCATTGACCATTACTCCTTCAAAAATCCATAACCTCCCTCAAACATGCTTATAGGACATGTGAAAAAGGGAGGAAATGGTTGGAGACCTCCTAGGGGTGTAGGAGATCTTCTAGGGTGAGTATTTAATACATGTATCCTTCATTAAGGATTCTTTACCCTAATATTTTCACCATTTATAGGATCGTGATATGCATTGACCTTACCATATTCCTTATTTTGTGTTTAGGTACCTTGATAGATCTCTTAATTACTATCTTAGGTCTAGTCATGAAATTCATATCTTCTTATCTAACATTGAACCTGAACTATGTACTATCACTCTCACAATATTGATCCTTGAGCTATTCAAATTCTAAACCCTTGCTATCATGTCTATGATAAACCCTCATTATCCTCTTCTTCTTGGCTTCTATACTTGCATGGTTTTCTTGGGGTGACTACCATAGAATAATGATTAGGGTATAACACCTTTCTCTATGTTAAATACAACTTCGATGAAGACCTCCCATAGTTCTATCCTCTTAAAGACCCTAAATTTCCCCTTTTGTTAAATTCAAAAACTAATATTTTATGTCTTCTATCCACTCTAGATCTTCTTATGAGTGACTAATGAGATGATCATAACCTTGTTACTTGCAAAACATACTCTTATCATGAAAGAAAAGGCAACTCTTATTATCTCTTCTATCTTCAATATATTGTTACCCATAGTTCATTGTTACCTCTTTTACATGAGTGTCCCTTGTTAACTTTGTCATGCACCATTCTACAATAGTCCTCCCATATAAGAATTTAAATTGTCTTTTTGAATTCCTAGGGATTATTGTAAGAGAGGAGGACCAACCACACCAAGGCTCCAGGTCACGAAGAGTCGAGAGTGGAGGGCTTCCCTAACTTACCTCAAGCTAGTGGGTGTTTAGGATAAGGATCAAGAATGAAAAACACTCTCAAGTGTTTTTGTCACTCTATAGATTTGAAAGTCTAAATGGGGTTAGACGAGCCAATTTTTGGAGTTCAGAATGCACCTCAGATAGCTCTTTTTCTGAGGACAACAGTGCAGGTCTGCGACAATAGTGTGACATGCTGACGTCTCTCTGGCATGTTGGCATCCATATAGTCAAAAAGAGTGAAATACAATGTAAAATACTAGAGAACCTACTAACTGCCTAGCTAACTAGTTTTAACGAAATAAATAGAACTATGGAGTATGAAAAATAGCTATGTAAATGATAAAGAAGGTAGATGAAGACAAGGGTGACAAATATTAACTCACTAAATCTCCAATTCTCCAACGAGCTCCACACACACGTTCACCTACACACAAGAAAGAGGGAAAAATGTTGGGCTATATAGGTGTTTGCCTTAGTCAAACCCCTACTTTGGTGTTTCCACCTCCACGGATAGCCAAAAAATCCACAAAGTAGAAAGTACGATGAAGGAAAGAAGAAATAAAACTAATGAACACTACGAAAGATGCAACATTACTCTATCAAACCGCAAAAGGAAAAAGAGAGTGAAGTGATACCACCCCCATCCAAAGGCACTCAAGGCCAATGAAGGGAGAATACAAGGAAATGAGCTTGGAAAAGTTGACACGGCCGCAACAGTGATGAAGGGAGGTCTCACAAGACTCCAAAATTGTAGCTTCTATGGTAGCACAACAAGTACAAAAATTCAAAGTTGATGGAGTAACAAGCTATTGCAATGCTCAAGGAAGTTGTGAAAATTGCTAGAATTGTGAATAAAACGTTGAAGAGATTGTGAAAGATGGAATGAATTGCTAAAATGATGAAGTGAATGAGAAATAAAGGAATTTCAAGAAGCATTTGGATTGAAAGAGCCATTTTCAGGTTGGTTAGTAGAGAAAGAGGTGTTACGCTTCATGCCCAATGGAGAACATAACATCCCTACAGACACCAGAGGCATGAATCTGTCAAGGATGGTAGCATGCTGCACAGACATCTACACGCCACACTTGTGTCCTCGATAAATATTCCCTCACTGACACATAGGAAAAACTCCAAGTGGATGGAAGGAAGGTGGGTGATATGGAATTATGCCTTCATGTTTTATTTTATAAGGTGAGGGTATGCAAAAGGAGAATTTACGCAAGGGGTACAAATTTGCTCCTATACATTTTTCCCCCACTTTAGTGAGCATGAGTATTAATGAGTGTTCGGTAAAGTAGGTAGAAGAGTTAGAAATGTATACCTAAACTATCAAGGAAGCGAACCTCGATCTGGCGAGCTTGAAAGCATAGGACAAACAAAGGACTCCACAAGCACTCTCTCCTGAGGAGGTTCAAACAAAAGGACTCTGTAGCTCCATGAAACTACAAAGTTGAATAAAGTACATCGAAGGCCTGTAGACCAACGATGGACAAATCTTG